>JAULKR010232968.1:0-49255 GCA_032356305.1 Prasiola linearis | reverse complement strand
CCTGAGTCTTCTTCTGGTGAAAAGACAAAATTAGGGCCTCCTGAAGTTATACTTTAATGATGCGATAGCAGCATTGCTAATAAGCGGGTCATTGAAGTGCAAGGGGTTTGGCCATTTTTGGCTAAACCCCTTGCACTTCAGGTATGAGATTCAGCCCTAAGAGCCGGGCATCATAACATAAATGACTTTTTCAGCAGGCCCTATTTACTATCTCGGCAAGCCTTAAATAAAAACTTAACTGCGGGGACCTTTTAGCGGACTCTGCCTGGAGGGCCGTCTGAACCGGCAGCCTGACTAATGCGAGCGAAGAATGATAAAGTCGAGTAAGTCTGATAGCTTAGCATCGACCTCCGGATTGTAATTTTTCTCATTTTGTCTGACTTCAGCCAAAATCGATTTCGCCTGATCGATTTGATGC
This sequence comes from Prasiola linearis, assembly GCA_032356305.1. Taxonomy (NCBI): domain Eukaryota; kingdom Viridiplantae; phylum Chlorophyta; class Trebouxiophyceae; order Prasiolales; family Prasiolaceae; genus Prasiola; species Prasiola linearis. The sequence goes on along the minus strand of JAULKR010232968.1, from coordinate 48,837 downwards.
TTTGCATAGTTTCGGGCAGTCTGCAGCACATCGGTCTTCTTGATTGCCTGGATATGCTCATGAGCATCGAAGTTTTGCAGATTGTTTTTCAGCTCTTTGGCCAGCTTATTCTCGGTATTCAGCCACAAGACATTTACCAGGCTGGGCTTACGCTCACGCAAATCAATTCCTGATTTTTTGCCAAGGTCTGTCTCCAGCGCAATTACATCAAGAATATCGTCGAGGATTTGAAAGGCGATTCCCAGATGGTCACCAAACTTAGCCATTTTAAGGACTGAGTCGGGATTGGCTCCGGCAATAAAGCTTCCTGAGTAACAGGCGAGATTAAAGAGAGCAGCTGTTTTCTTGCGGGCGATGTTCAGTGCCGAGTCAACTGTATGGTCCTCGGTATAGAGAGGAGTCTCCAGCACCTCTCCTTCAGTTAATTTGACGCAGGCATTCTCTGTTGCGTTGATGATTTCTAAAGGAAGCTGTCCACAGAGGCCAAATGCTCTGACCAGTAGAAAATCGCCAGTCAATAAAGTGTTATTAAGCCCGAATTTTAAATGCGCGGAGAGCTGTTTTCGACGCATCTCGGACTGGTCGATGATGTCATCATGTAAAATTGTCGCTAAATGAATCAATTCGATACCGGCAGCGATCTTATTAAGCGCCGGGGTCTGGGTGTCCAAGCCGAATAGCTTTGCAGTAAGAATCGTCAGAATTGGCCTGATCTGCTTACCCTTCTGCGCGAACAGATACTTCGAGATCTCAACTAGTTTCTCAGCATCTGCCTTGAATGCGGTTTCGATAATCTCATTGACCGGGAGCAGATCCGTTGCGCTGCCTAGGTTGCTGAGTGCTAATGCTTTCTTATTCATTTGTTTCTTTTTTTTGACAACACTCAATTCCTTCGCCAACCCAAGAGATCGTCGCCAGATATTTGTTTTCCTCAGGCACCACCCGCTTAATTGCCAGCTCCGCTTGTTGCTCGGCATTGTAGGGACAGTCCCCTGCGATGACAAGATTCAGATCTGGTGAGATTGAGTTGAGTAACTGCAGTGTTGCAATGTCTTGTGCATATTCCGGGCTAGCCAACATTACTAAATCTACCTTATGAGAATTATCTGTGTACCATTCTATCCCTGCTTCCAGCGATTCAAATACTCTCGATTCTAAAGACGCTGCAGAAAAGTATAGTTTACAGACTTCCATCAGGTTTGGGTTGGACTCAATCACCATCACGAGACCACGGTAATCTGGCGTCTCTGCGGAACGGACAGCGTTGAGCGGCAGCAGCATCTCAAAGGTTGCTCCCTGACCGATTTCTGAGCTGATCAGCAGTTCTCCCTGGTGTGCGCGACAGATTGAGAGCACCATGTTCAGCCCCAGACCAAAACCCTTGAGGCTATTTTTAGCGGTGAAGTTTGGCTCAAATAGCCGGGCAATCTTCTCAGGAGCAATTCCCGTGCCCTGATCGATTACTGAAATCTTGGCATACGCATTCTGCGCCTTACCGCGGAGTGATGCCGGCATTGAGTCCTCAGACAGGACTGAGAGCTTAACAGTGATTAAGCCGCCGAGCTCATCCATTGCCTCTTTGGCGTTAAGCACAAGGTTAGTCAGAGCTTGTTTAATTTCGTTTGGGTTAATGTCAGCGCGAAATTCCTGCGAACTATCTATTAATGAAATTACTCTGACCTGGCTTCCTGCCGCCTGGTTAAGAATCTCTACGGATTCTACGATCAGCTTTTTCAGATCAATGTTTGGCAGCACACTAATCTGCGGACTAGCAAAAGCGAGCAGCAGGTTTATCACCTTCTTACTGCTCCGGACATGCTCAAGACTCTCAAAGACTTTCTCAATCGCCGGATTATCTGTTCTGATTAACGACAGCTCATCTTCAATTTTCTCCAGATGGGTGCCCAACTCGTAGCCGATATTAGTAGCAAGTGAACCAAGAGCGCTGATTTTCTGCTCACGTAAAAGTTCACGCTCAACTGCAAAGTTTTTTAACTGCTGCTTACTACGCTCGCAGGCATAAGTAATTGAGCGGACCAGAAAATCAGGCTTGATCAGACCGCGCACTAAAAAGTCAGCCGCACCTGCGCGCAGCAGTTTTAAACCATCATCTTTTGACTTGCCGTCAGAAATTACAATCACCGGCAAACTGACACGCTCACTTTTGCGAAAGCTCAAAAATTCAAAAACGTTTCCGGTAGTCGCTGTGCTGTCAGCATCAAATATAATCAGATCATATTTTTTCTTTTTCGCTTCACGGCTGGTCTGTTCATAGCTGCGCGACCAGTGAATCTGCGTCTGCAAACGCGGCGAGCGGTTTGCACTCTCGGTGATCTGAAAGTAAACACTCTCGTTCTCAGCATGCAAAAGAATCTGAATTTTCGCTTCTTCGTCAGCTTTTGGCAATTTGACCATGAGCTAAATAATTTTCTCAGTTGCGAGCGCTTTCATGCCTACAAAGTACCACTGCGCTTACCTTAAGTATAGTCAGAGGAGGGAACAGTGCACACAGGCACCCCGTGACTCCATACTACTGCTTCTCTCTAGTCGCCCTTTTCAATAACAAACTTTGCTGACTTTAGAATAGATGAATACTTGCAAGGATGGCTTTTGTTTCAAAAATATTTCCGGCCCGAGTCAGACTTCGACTCTATGCAGAAGCACTTATTTGCGGCAACGGTTGCAGCCAGCTCGGTTAAGTAAAGAGCCTGCGTCAAACTCTTATCTTCTAAGGTTCAAGCGTTAGGGCCATCGGAGTAATTTGGAGGGTTTAGTCATTTATTTAAAAAACCAAAACCCAAACTCTTTAATTAAAGGTTGCTGACTAAGTAGTCTTCAAATCGAAAAAGCTCAGCTCCTGAGCAGAAACGCAATTTATGACGTAAAAGTCTTTGGATTTACTGAGTCTTCCCCGGGTGGAAAGATTATGTTGGGCCCCCTGAAGCTATGCTTTTATGATGCATGGGCATCACGGGCAGTGAGTCTTCGATCACGTTCGAGGCAACTAAATAGGCTATTGCCATCTGTGGCAAAAACCATTCGAGCGAGCGGCTAAACCTAGGCTTGGTTACTCGAGACTCTTGCGCCATAAACTTTTTCCCCTGGCCAAGATTATAAAAAAATCTGAACTTGGGGCAATTCACCTACAAGAGACGCTAGGGGCAAGAACTACTCGTGGGTTGCTGCATAAGTAGGCCCCAAGTAACCACTAATTCAAAAGAGCAGTGCTCTTTTGCAGAGAGGTAGTTTCTGGCAAAGAAATTCCCGATTTTCCTGAGTCTACTTATGGTGAGGAAGCAGAAATAGAGGCTCATAAAAATATGCTTTATTGATGCGTCAGCACCATTGTAATTAACCGGGCTCGGATAAAGTTCAAGGGGTTTAACCGCTTCACCTAAAACGCCTGCGCATCAGGTGTCAGATTTGGCCCTCAGCGCTTGGTATTATTATACGAAAGAATTTCTCAGCGGTCCCTACTTATTGAGCAGCACAATCAACTGCGCTATCTCGGCGAACGCTTGATTGAGTTCATCCGGATCGTTTGCGGATATAAACCGTCCCCGGGTGTCCTCAGCAAGTCTTTCCCACTCAGGCAACTGCGCTTCTGCCGGAAAGTCCTGCTGGTTGAGGTAGTCCAAAATATCGTCCGGAATTCTGTTGGCGGATTCTTCTGCTGTCTTATAAGGCTGATAAAAACTTACCGGGTCATTAGCTAGACGCGCCAGAAAAACATTCTTAATTGAAAGCGAGTCGTGATAATACTGATAAGCTGTATTATATCTGCCATCATTAGTCGCGACCGAACAATCAAGGCCGCTTCCGACCTGACATGTATCCTGCTGCCCGTAGCCGATAGTAAAGATTGTGCCGCCAGAATCCCGGATCAGGTCGGCATAAAGGACTGCTGCGTTATAGAAATTCTTAATATACTCCTGGGTGTAGAAGCGATTAGTTTGTGGACAAAAATCATCATAGTTTCCGGCATTACGTTCGCTTGGAATGGTTGAGCCAATAATCAGAGGGGGTCTCCCGTCGATTGTATTAGCTGTATCTAATGGGTGCATGCCGGCAGAATCGGGACGGCAAGGGTTCTTGAAGGTACCATCAGGATTCCCGGCACTGTTTAGCAAGGGCTCTGGAAAAACTCGTACTGCCGAGGTGACATGTGGGTAGGGGTAGTCACTTCCGTCAGAGCAAAGATTCCCCGCGCCATAGATATGAGAGTTATCACCGGAGCGACGAGGAGTTCTCAGGTCGAACATGTTTTTGGCACACTGATTAAATCTTGCACCACTAAAACGTGAACAATAATTAACCATAAAATCAATGTAGGTAAATTCATTGTCCTTGTCAGGGGCAGTAGAGCGAGACAGACGGTTAGATCCGACCTCCAAGTCTCCGAGACCTGCCAGCGTCATACCGTAATACTTATTAGATCCGGTATCGCCGTAATAGTCGCCAATAGGGGTGCCTGTCGCACTCTGGCCGTACTCACTTAAGCTAGGACGGCCAGCCTTGAGCAGAGCCCCGGGCTTCCACACGGGCGAGCTCAGACGCCCATTATCAAGTAGAGCAAAATTCTTGTTTAAATCACCAGCGTTGTTGATGCTTCCCGGTAATTGATATTCGGTACGTGTCGGGTACTTGCTCGAAGTTGTTGTATACATGATCACATCACCAATTAACCGATTGTTATTTGTAGTGATGCTCTGGTTAAAGAACTTTGTAAATCCTGAGTCATTGGGATCACCAAGATCCTCTTCTAATTCATTAAGGTCACAATCTCCACCGGCAGCGCGGCCCAGCAAAAACCTGCCAGCCGTGGGCGATCCATCGGTAAAAAGAACGTAGTAAGTGTCGCGGGCAATTCCCCCCAGACCAAGAGTTGTATTTATATCGGGTGGATTAAGAGTTGTGCTTGAGGACTGAAAAAAGAGATTGTGTTGGTAGGCAGTGAGCAAAGCATCACTGGGATTTGTCCAAAAACCGAGCGAGAGTTCTCTATTATCGACACTTCGTCCGTCTATTTGGGTAGAGCCATTGGCTCTGTTGATCATGTCTCTGATTGCGTCATAGCGGTCTCTTCTTGGTCCGGAATCGGGGATTATTCGGCTTGCCCCGTCTCCCTCAGATACGTCCCAGAAATCTTGGTCTTGCTGGTTTAGCTTGCGGGTAATTGGCACAAAGATGCTTGAGCTTAGATTAAAAGGGATGATTGAGATCCGGTCACCACCTGCTCGGAACTTCTCGAGAAAGATGTCCACCCCAATGATCAGCTGCTTTAGCTTATCTTCATCCTGCTCACAGCTGCCGTCGATAATACAAAAGCAATAGCAGTTGGCATCTAGCCTGGTAAACAAGCCCGGATTTCTCTGCTCAACGTTTGAGAGCTGATTGTTAGGGTCGTCATTTCTCCAAAGCTCCAGATCCGCGCGCGCCTCGGTGCATGCCCCAACGTCACCATTGTATTTAGCGGGACAGGTCATCGAATTTGAAAAATCGAGCATCAGAAAAACGTTTGCCGGCCGCGTTCGGGAGTCGGCATTGTTTGCAACAGTGAAAGTATCCGGCACCCGCGAGCCACCAATTAATTCAAACGGGACTGCGTTCATCAGATAGTAGTTACGGGATTTGCGGACGCTGACTACTACCACTTCATCTTCGAGATCGTCTGCCCGATCGTAAGGAGCGCTCACGAAATTGGGATTATTGTGGTAGGCAACGGCAATATCAGTCTCGGTGATTGGATCACCACCGTTAGTTCCGAAGGCTGGAATATTCAGGATTAGGTTGTTGATTGCGACATCTCTCGCCCGAGCAATTACAGCTTGTTCTACTACTGTTAAATTGTTGGTTCCGAAATTTTCTGCGTAATTAACGGTTTTGCCGAGCTCGGCATCGTTGGCGAAGGTCTCAGCCAAGAGATAACTCTCGTCTGTTCCACCGCTGCGGATTTTGTACTGCAGACTGGCAATGGCCGCTACATCAGCTGCCTTTTGATATTGCACCTTGGTGTAGAACATATTTGCAGCGTCCAGGGCTAATCCCGCCATCCCCAGCAGAGCAACAATCCCGAACACCATCAGTGGCAGATACATTCCGCTCTCAGCACGGAGTCGCGGGTCTCGCGCCACGTTAGCTGCGAATTCTTTGTGACCTGGGCGCTTAGATAATTGTAACGTCATAATAATTACCCTCCGTGATAAAAGGAAAGAAGTTTCCGATTACGCTGATGATTGGCAGGTAAGGCACGTAGGCCTCTGCAATGTAGATGTGATCCATATAGCGCATCGTCTGCCGCAATCCATTGGCGCCGCTGTTGAGTTGATTAACAATTCGGGAAGCCTGGCTGGTACCGGCATTAGTCAAGGCAACTGAACTGCCATTAGCGTCTATGTATTGATTACTGGAGATACCGCCAAGACCATTACCGATAACTATTTCCGGATTATTAGGTGCCAGATTTGTTTCTCTGTGCGCAAACGAAATTATAATTCGGGTATCAGGCACCAGAGTATTGGCGTAAGTGTTAAAAGCTGTTTGTTTTTCTGCAAAGCAGGTGACCATTTCAGGGCCGACATCTGACGGACACTCGCGCAGCACAATATTGGCCATCTCGCGGCTCAACGAGGCAGCCACGTTGACGTGTCTGATAATCTGAACAAACTCAAATATCACAAAACCGATCGACAGGATCATCGGCAAGACAAACGCCAATTCAATTAATACACCACCCTTACTGCCGTCTCTGGTTCTCACTAGAATTCCCGGATAAAGTTAAAATTCTCATTCCTGCCGATCGCAAAGTGCGTCATCTCCGGCTCAAATAGTAATAGCACCGGCACGCTATGCCTGATACATACGGATAAGTAGTCACCACCGGCCCCAGCGGTGATCCCACTTCCTGCGCTACAAATATCGAGCGCACGTCTGGCTGCACCAGTGCTCTCAAACGTCTCGATATCTACTGCCTGCACAAAAACCTCGGATTCCTCAAGCGTAATCCCAAACTGCTGTGCAGTGTCCAAAACGATAGCGCGCACACAACTTCCGCGTAAACTTCCTGCCTCCAAAGCCGTAGGCAGAGCTGCAACATTATTGTTAGGGTTGCCACAGGCGGCGATTCTTGTGTTGCCGTAATCGCCTACTACAGCATGACGAATACTCTCGTTGAGTACATGCTGCAAAGTAATATTGTAGAAAGAAAAGCGCATCAGCTCGATCACTGAGATCATAATTGTCATAAATATCAGGATTGAGATCGCAGCTTCCACGTATGTGGCTCCCGTCTCGCGAATGTAGTTTGGCCTGTTAGTCACTACTTATCCTGCTAAATATTCTTTTATAATAATTTTAGATGCTTAAGAAAGGAAATAGGTTCAAGGTAGCCCTCGACCCGAGCTGATTTATTCTCAACGCCATTGTGGTCGACTAAGGTGATCACCGGTAGGCCAACCACCTGATATTTCTCCATTATCAGGTTCTCCCGCGCGCTGATCTGCGAGAGGTCAAGCTTAAGTAACACGTAATTTTCGTTTAAGGACTGACGGACAGCGGGGTCCTTAAAGGTAACGTCGAGATACTCCTGACACCCGGCGCACCAGTCAGCGTAGAAATCAATCAGAACAGGCTTTTTAGCCAGCTTTGCCGCCTCCAGAGCCAGCTCATAATTGTCATACCAATTAAGGCTGCCGCTGACCGTTTTAGAGACTTCTGCCGGAGGAGTGCTAACGGTAGCCTTAAATGGATTATAAAAGCTGAATGCAAAACCAATGATCAGCAATGCAAAAATTAACTTGATAACTTTTAGCCAGGACCCCGATCTAGGGAGCATAGAAGCCAGTGGAGCGTAGAATGCAACAACAAATAAAAGCAGAGCGAAACCCGCTGCATAGGCAGTGAGACAGGCAATCAAAGCAAGATAGCCGCTGGTACTAGTACCCAGGGCAAGGATCAGAATTAACGCCGGCCCGGTGCAGGGCGCTGCAATCAGGCTGCTCAGAGCACCAAAAATAAAAAACTTAGCGAGGTCAAGCAGGGGAGAGTTCTCAGTGAGCGTATGCAGACGATTAGCAGAAGTCTGCAAAGCAGAGATTTTTGAGAAGCTAAACAGACCAGCCGTATAAGCTGCCAGAGCCAGCAGTAGGCAGAAAACCATGATCTTAACAGTCGGGTGGCCTAAATAACTGCCAAACAGCAGATTAAAATGCTTGCTCGCCACGCCAATCGCCACATACGCGCTGACTAATCCGCAGAAAAAACAAAGTGCCGCCAAAAAACGGCGGCGTGACTGCGCAGCGACTCCGGACTGACCACCGCCAAACAGACCGGCAGTTACCGGTAGCATTGGATAAACACAAGGCGTAAGGCTGGTCAGCAGGCCAGCGGCAAAGCTAACAAGAATCTTAACAAAGATCCCATAGTTGCCGAAGTTCCCGGTTAGCTGCTCGTACATATTTATACTGACGTTAAAATCGGAGTTTAGATCGGCAAAATGACAGCTGTACTAGCTTATTAATCCTTGCCTGATAAAGGCTCAACAGTTACTCCCCGGGAGCTGCTGCTAACTGCTTAAAGTAGCTGATTCCTGACTCAAGCTCATATTGCTTAGTCTCTTTAGAACCAAGTTCACGGACAGAGACAAGCTCACCCTGAGCCTCCTGATCGCCAATAATAATTATTGCAGGCTTTAATCCATGGCTGTGCTCTCTGATCTTGTAAGAAATCTTCTCGTTCCGTAAGTCCACATTTGCCCTGACTCCACAATCGACAAGTTGATTCATTACCTTCTTGGCGTAAGCCAGTACGTCATCATTTGTGTTGACCGTGCAGACTACAACTTGTTGCGGAGCCAGCCAGAAAGGGAGCCGGCCGGCATAGTTCTCAAGCAGTATACCAATAAAGCGCTCTATTGAGCCCAGCAACGCGCGATGCAGCATCACAGGATGCTTTTTGCTACCGTCTTCATCAACAAAGCGTGCATCCAGCCGCACAGGCATGCTTAGATCAACCTGTAAGGTGCCGCATTGCCAGTCGCGACCGATAGCATCCCGCAATACAAATTCCAGCTTTGGTCCATAAAATGCTCCTTCACCCGGGTTCACGGTATAATCAAGCTTGCACTCGGCAAGTACATCGTGCAGTGACTGCTCTGCCTTATCCCAAACCTCATCACTTCCAACCCGCTGCTCCGGTCGGTCAGAGAGTTTGATCTGTACAGATTCGAATCCAAAATCTTTATAAACTGCTAAGATCAATTCACAGAAATCTTTGCTCTCCGCCTGAATCTGATCCTCGGTGCAGAAAATGTGCGCATCGTCCTGAACAAAAGCGCGCACGCGCATCAGACCATTGAGCGCTCCTGAAGCCTCATAGCGGTGGCACTTGCCAAATTCAGACATGCGCAACGGCAGTTCCCGATAGCTCTTCATGCCGTAGTTATAAACCTGCACACAGCCCGGACAGTTCATTGGCTTTACTGCATAGGTTTTCTCATCAAGCTCAGTAGTAAACATGTTCTCCTGGAATTTGTCCCAATGGCCGGACTTCTCCCAGAGTGAGCGGTCGATCACCTCAGGTGTGCTGATCTCCTGGTAGCCTGCGGTTTCTAATTTGCCGCGCAAATAAGCAACCAGAGTACGATAGATCGTCCAACCGTCAGGGTGCCAGAAAACAGCTCCGGGTGCTTCAGGTTGGAAATGGAAGAGGTCCATTTCTTTGCCAAGCTTGATGTGGTTTCTTTTCTCGGCTTCGGCTTGTTGTTCTAAGTACAAATCGAGATCTTCCTGCGTGAAAAACGCTGTGCCATAGATCCGGGTCAGCATCGGTCGCTGCGAATCGCCGCGCCAGTAGGCCCCGGCAGTCTTAAGCAGCTTAAATGCAGTGCCCACGTGCTTGGTGCTTGGCTGATGCGGCCCGCGGCAAAGATCTAACCAGTCTCCCTGCTTATAGATTGAAATTGGCTCATCTGCAGGCAGGTCTTCGATCAGCTCGACTTTATATTGCTCACCACGCCCCGTGAAATGTTCAATAGCAGCAGTGCGGTCCCAGATTTCGCGCTCAAACTTTCTACCCGCCTTAACTACCTTCTGCATCTGCTTTTCGATTTTTGTCAGATCCTCTGGGGTAAAAGGGGTCTCAGTTGCAAAATCGTAATAGAATCCTTGCTCAATCGCCGGGCCAATTGTCACCTGTGCGTTTGGGTATAAAGTCTGGACTGCCTCAGCAAGGACGTGCGCACAGTCGTGCCTCAATAGCTCAAGGGCTTCCGGGCTATCCTTAGTAATAATTGTCACTTTGGCGTCTTGCATCAGTGGGTAGTTCAGATCCTGCACCTCACCGTCTACACTAACCGCCAGGGCTTTTTTTGCCAGGCTAATGCTGATCTCTTTGGCAAACTGGTGGCCGGTAGTTCCGCTGACTGTCTGCCTTGTTGCGCCATCAGCCAGAGTGATAACGATTCCTTCAGCGTTATTAGTTGTTGTTTCCATAAGTGGTCCTTTTACTTTGTACGATCAGGTATATACCAAAGACTATAAACGGGATACTGAGGATCTGTCCCATTACCAGGGGCAGACCCGCAGTTAAGTCAGTTTGTTCTGCCTTGAAAAATTCAATTACGAATCGCGCGGTAAATATACCGGTCAAGAATTGACCCAGTAAAATCTGCGGATTTAGTAGTCCCGCAGACTTTAGGTATCTGCTGTAGAGAAACACAAAGATCAACAGGTAACTAAGCGATTCGTAAAGTTGGGCGGGGTGACGAGGCAGAAGATCGACCCGCGCAAAAACCACAGACCACGGCAGCGCACCAGCAGCGACGATACCGATGATTTCAGAATTGAAGAAATTACCTAAGCGGATAAAGAAGCCACCCAAAGCAACCACAATTGACATCCGGGAGAGTAACCAAAGGTAGGGAATTTCAGGATGCTTGCGGGAGAAGAGATAGAGTGACGCGAATATTCCGACAGCACCCCCATGACTGGCAAGCCCGCCTCTCCAGAATTTGAGAATCTCAACCGGGTTGCTCAGGTAATACTGCGGCTCATAGAAAAGACAGTGACCAAGTCTTGCACCGAGCAACGTGCCGATCACCATGTAATTAAGTAGCGGGTCGAGCAGTACTGCCGGTTTTGATTCCCGCTTGAATATCTTGCTGACAATTATAAAGCCAAAGATGAAGGCAAGCGCAAAGAACAGCCCGTACCAGCGGATCTTCAAAGGGCCAAAACCAAAGAGCTGCGGGAGCTCAAGCAACACGGGATCTGCGGCCCAATAGACTGAAGACAAAATTTGCAGTGACGTCAAGATTATTGCCTCCGGCTAAAACGCCAATATAGCAAAGTCAGCACTTTAAGGCTAAAATTTGGCCTGTGATTTCTCATCACTGAACAGATAATTCCTGACGCTAATCTTGTTGGGTGTCGGCAATTAACTGGTTCTTAGGCTGGACTTGTTCAAAATGTAATTTGGACTCTGCTGGAAAAGGCTGTCTAGCATTTTTTTGACACTTAAGGCCTAAATCTGACACCTGAAATACAAGGGGTCTGGCCTAAAATGGCTAAAACCCCCGCAGTTCAGCCAAACCCGATTAATTGCAAACATGCACGCATTATTAAGCCCATCTACAGAGGCCCTAATTTCTCGATTCACCAAGAGAGTACTTTGAATAATCGGAAATTCTTGCGCCAGCAACTACGTTACTGCAAAAGAGCAGAACTCTTTTGACATCAGAATCTCTTTTTTAGCTAACCTTAATTTATTCGAATCCAATTAGGGCCTGCTGAAAAAGTCATTTGTGCAGTAATTCTTTATGCTTAGGTCTAAATCTGATACCTGAAGTGCAAGGGTCTTAGCCAGAAATGGCCAAAACCCTTGCACTTCACAAACCCGATTAATTGCAATGCTGCTATTGCATCATTAAATTATATCTTCAGGAGGCCCTAAATTTGTCTTCTCACCAGAAGAAGACTCAGGAAAATCGGAGATTTTGTGCCAGAAACTCCATTTCTGCGAAAGAGCCACGCTCTTTTGACTTACTAGTTACTTATTCAGCAACCCCTAATTAACCATCAGTCCCGGATTAAGAGTTCATCCGATAGGCGATCCCAACTCGAATTTGTAAAGATAACCCTAATGAAGGAGGAAATTATCGGTCAGTTCTTAAGGAGCTCTTTAAGAGAAAACATAATTAGTGATGGAGGGAAGTTGGGGTCTTGGAGACAGCGCGCCCAAGATAAATGGACTCGCTGTCTGATATCCCTGCTAACAGGTTTGCCAGCAGGGATTGGTAACTAGGAATTAGTCACGACTACGTGCAGCGGGCTTGCGCTCACTGCGTCCGCCGCCGCCACCAGCTCCTCTGCTACCAGAGCCTGCGTTGCGACTACCACCGGCACGAGAGGAGCCTGGTTTGCCACCGCGGTTTCCACCAGGTCTGCTGCTGCGCCCACCAGGTTTTCCGTAAGAGCTGCCGCTGCCGCCGCCTGTTGACCGGTCAGATCCTGAACCTGACTTGCGCCGGTCCCGGCTTTGACCACCCTCAGCAGAGCTACGGGGAGAGCCGCCGGCAGAGCCGCGTTCAGAATTCGACCGCTTCCTATAGCCTTCAGATCCTCCTTCCTGACCTCTGTTTTCTGAGTAGCTACGTTTTGATCCCGAGCTGCGCTCAGAACCTGCATTCTCAGAGAATCTACGTTTTTTAAAACCACCAGAAGTGCCCTCTGCGCTGCCCTCACCGGAGAAGCTGCGTTTTGACTTGTAGCCTCCCTCAGAAGAACCACCTTCGCGGGGCTCGCTGCTGCCCCGGCGTCTGTCACCGCCGCCGCTTCGACTTCTGCCACCGGCACCACCGCCTGGTCCGCCACGACGATTATTGCCGCCGCGTCCGCCAAAAGATGATCCTCCGCGACGTCTACCTTTGCCGCCACCACGGGAATTTGAATCTTGCTTAACGTTTTCCGGAGTAATTGAGAGATCGCTTAAGGGAATGCTCATCTTGATGATCCGCTCAATCACGCTGACCTTACGCTGCTCAGCGCTGGTTGCCAGCATTACTGTTGCGCCGCTTTTGCCTGCACGGCCAGTTCTGCCAATTCTGTGCACATAGTCCTCAGCAGCCTGAGGTAAGTCGTAATTAATTACCAAGCCAATATTTGAGATATCAATCCCTCGGGCAGCAATATCAGTCGCCACCAGCACCGAGAATTTCCCACTCTTAAAACCGTCCATCGCCTGCTTACGCTGACGCATATTTCTGTCGGAATGAATTTCGGCAGTACGGATCTCTGACTTTTTAAGTTGCTCAGTCAGATTCTTAGCAGCAATTTTTGTCTTAACAAAAACAATCTTCTGCTGGCTGTCATCAGCCTGTAGCAATTTCTTCAGAACTTCGTTTTTGCCGCCTTTTTTCACATAACAAAGCTCTTGCTTTATTGTACCCTTATCAGCGAGTTCTCTGGCAATCGCAATTTCTTCAGGATCTTTGAGATGATTTGTGGCCAATCTTCTGACACTTGACGGCATAGTGGCTGAGACCATCAGAGTCTGACGTTCGCTGGCTAGTGATTCCAGAATCATCTTGACCTCGTCGGCAAATCCCATATCCAGCATTCTGTCGGCCTCATCAAGCACGGCGATCCCAAAATCTTTAAGCTTCAGCGTTTTGCGCTTCATGTGATCAACTAGCCGGCCAGGTGTAGCAATTACCATCTGTGGCTTGTTTTTTAGCTTGGAGAATTGTCGTTTAATTGGCACACCACCGATCAAGGTGACCGATCTGACTGCCTTATCGAGTCCTTCATTAACCAGCTCCAGATTCTCAGCAACCTGCCAGGCAAGCTCACGGGTGGGAACAATCACCAGCGCAAATTTATTTTCTTTGAGAATTTTTTCCATCACAGGCAGCAGGTAGGCAAATGTCTTACCAGTCCCTGTGTTAGCAACAGCGATCAAATCTCTGCCTTCCACAATAAACGGAATTCCCTGCGCCTGAACTTTTGTTGGCTCGGTGATGTTCTTCTTAGCCAGAGCAGAGACGATCATCTCGTCCAGACCCAGGTCAGCAAAAGTCTGCGTGCCTTTTTTCTTTTTCTTTGGCTGATCAAGCTCTGGTGCATCGTCAGCCGGTAGCGCTACAGCATCTTTATGAGCTAGCTCCAGGTCAATAGTGGTTGTCTCAGCCCGGGCCTGCTCTTTAGTTGGCTGTGGCTTAAGCTCTTGGATCATCTTTTCTAAATCGGGAAGATCAGAGGCAGGGTCATGGGTATTATTTTCAGTTGTCATTCTATTTAATTTATTTAATTAATTACCAATTGGATTAGTGAATCCTTCTTCTTGGGCTTTTATTAAAATCAATTAAATAAACGCAAGTGGCGGGAGTCTTCGGGCAGATAGTATGGTGCATAGGTTCCTTAGTCAAACAAAATCTGCAGCTAGCATGAGACCCCCTAATACCTGAGAATTAAAGTAAAAATAACTATTTAGCCCAAAAGCCTAGGATATCGGGCGAGCTCCCATCTCAACCCCGCTAAGGTAATTAACCGTAAAGCCTCAACCTGCTCCGAGCTCACCCGCGGACTGTAATGGCCACAAACCTCAATCTCTTTTGATCTCGACCCGCGGACTGTAATGGCCACAGACCTCAATCTCTTTTGATCTCGGACACCCATCGGACACCCAATAGTCTAGATGTCCTCCTGCCAAATCCGAAACCCGCCAAAGCTGGATACCCAAAATTCAGATACCTACGGACGCTGATCCAAATCCGGACACCCAGATAAATCACAAGTGGTCTAAATCCGCTTACCCAGATAAATCGGACACCCAGACTACCGCAACGTCTGACGACCCGCGGACTTATATCCCTGTAGAATAGCTGTGCGATTAGACTGGTCGGCTTTAAAGCCGCTAGCTCTGACCTGAAGCCCACACCATTCTCGGACACCCAATCCTTGAGTCGCGACATCCAATTCTGTGGCTGGTTTTAGCCAGCTTGGGTTTAGACCATTCACCTATAACCAGACAGGGGGAACCACAGCTTAGAACGGTTACCCAATGATTTAGCCCTATAACCCACCATCCCTGCAGCTTAGCTGGGCAGAATCCACCACCAGCTTCGGACACCCTACAATTAGACATCCAAAACCTTGTACCAGATTTGGCACTCAAAAAAATCAGACATCCAAAATCGGCAAATTCTGGCAAAAAACGAGCTGAAACTTCTGTAGATTTAATCTGAGGTCTAAATGACCGACTCTATAGAGGCTAGCCCGAGTTGATATTCGCGCCATTCCTTTTCCGGACACCCACATCCCGGGCGGTACACTTAAAACTTAGGACAGCTTTGACCGCAGCCTAAGCCGGACACTTATCGATAAGGGCATTTAAATCGTGCATCCGCTGAACCTCAGCAGACTAATATTCATCTACAGTTAATATTCCAATAAAATACCTGATTTTAGGAAAACAGGCCCTGATCTATAATTCCCTCGATTTAATAATTTACGATATGAATATAAAGCAACTCAAGGGTGACCTCTTTGGCGGATTAACCGCGGGGATCGTCGCGTTGCCTCTGGCTCTGGCGTTTGGTGAACAAACAGCTCTTGGTGCTGTAGCAGGTCTGTACGGAGCGATCGCTCTTAGCTTTTTGGCCGCGGTTTTTGGGGGCACCAAAACACAGATCAGTGGGCCAACGGCTCCGATGACAGTTGTCAGTGCGGTTGTCATTGCTCAGACGATAGAGCTCTACGGCTCAATTGAGGCGGCCTTTCCGGTAATTGTCGCAACATTTGTGCTAACCGGAGTGCTCCAGATTGTCTTCGGGCTACTGAGGGCGGGCTCTTTTATTCGCTACATCCCGTATCCGGTAGTCTCAGGGTTTATGAGTGGGATCGGCGTAATTATCATCATCTCGCAAATCTTTCCGTTTTTTGGCGTTAAGCCGCCTGGGGGCACTCTGAGCACCTTGCAGTCACTGCACCAGATTCCGGAAATTCTTAATCCCTACGCCATCTGTCTGGCATTGGCCGCTCTGATTATTATTTACCTGCTGCCCAGACTGACAAAGGCAATCCCTGCCGCTTTGGTTGCCTTAATTGCGCTGACCTTCGCTGCCTATTTTTTCATTCCGGTCGGAAAGGTTCTGACGATTGCATCAGGCGGCGCTATCCCTTCAGGTCTGCCGCCGCTTCATCTTGATTTCTTTGGTGTCTTCATGGACATGCAGTCGATGATTGTTGTCACTAAGTTTGCCTTTACGCTGGCTGCCCTGGGCGCAATTGATTCCTTACTTACCTCTGTTGTTGCCGATAATCTGACCAAGACCAAACATAACAGTAAGAAAGAACTAATCGGGCAGGGCATCGGTAACATCGGCTCAGCATTGATCGGCGGGCTGCCTGGCGCAGGTGCAACAATGCGAACTGTGATTAACATTCATGCCGGTGGTCGCTCACAGCTCAGTGGAGTGGTAGCCGGCTTGCTACTGCTGGCTGTCTTGCTGGGGCTCGGCAGTTATGTCGGCTTCATCCCAAACCCGGTACTAGCCGGTATCCTGATTTCCGTCGGGATAAGTATCATTGATTATAAGGCCTTCAGGCACTTTCGAATAATGCCGCGTGGGGATGTCGCTATAATGCTGGTTGTTCTGTCTCTGACAGTCTTTGTTGACCTCTTAATTGCAGTCGCCGTCGGAGTTGTTCTGGCAGCTCTGATTTTTATGCGCAATATCAGCAGAATTTTTGAGGAGCGCGCCTATACTGAGTCACTGCAGTCAGTTTCGCGGGAGCAGCCGTGGGTAGATGAGATTACCCTCGACTCTGAAATCGCTGAACAAATTTATATTAAGCATCTAAATGGGCCATTATTTTTTGGTTTTGCCGAACGCTTTAAGGATCTGGTAAAATCTATCCCCAAGGTAAAGGTGGTAATTATCCGGATGGAGCGGGTGCCTTACATAGACCAGACTGGGCTCTATACCCTGGAGGATGCGATTCTTGAGCTGCAGGGCCAGAACGTAAAAGTAATGGTTACCGGTCTGCGCAAGCAGCCTCAGCTAATGCTGGAGAGTATCAGGATTAAACCAGACTTGGTGCCAGAAGAGCTTTTCTTTAAAAACTTCAGCAAGTGTATTGCCTGGCTTGATGAGCACCATGAAGATTTTGAATCACACCGTAACCTGAAAACTCAATCCTCAAGCTCACAAAAGTTGATGACACCTGAGATGGCTCTGGATTACCTGAAGCTCGGAAACGAGAGATTTGTTCGCCAGAAGTTACTCAAGCGGGACGTCATCAGCCAATTGAAAACTACCACCACCGGTCAGTACCCATTTGCTGCAATTCTTAGCTGTATTGATTCGCGGGTGCCGGTTGAACTGCTTTTTGACCAGGGGATTGGTGATATTTTCAACACCAAGATCGCTGGGAACTTCGTTAACAATGATATTCTCGGTAGTCTGGAATTTGCCTGTAAGCTGGCTGGATCAAGATTAATTCTAGTGCTGGGACATACTGAGTGTGGTGCGATTAAAGGAGCCTGCAGTGGTGCTAAGCTAGGGAATCTAACGCAGATGCTGGAGAAGATTGAGCCCGCCGTTGCGCTGACCCGCACAAAATCAAGCGACTCGGAGACCTCAAAGGCGTTTGTCGATCAGGTAGTAAAGGCGAATGTTGAGCTGGCGATCGATAAAATTCTTCGTGATAGTCAAGTACTATCGGAACTTGCGGAGGCAGGTGAGATAATCATTTGCGGCGCGGTTTACCATATTAATAGCGGCGAGGTTGAGTTTTTGCCGATCGCTCTTAAGTGACCAAGGCTCAGGCGGACGACGGCAAAGGACTCTCCCGGCTTGATCACCGGATTGCCCGCCTGATATTTCTCTTAGCATTTACTTACGGCGCCTATTTTTATCAGGCCAGCCTGAGTAATCAGAACGCGCGTTTAAACGTTGCTTACTCGATAGCAGAGGGCCACCAACCGCTGTTTAGTATCAGTAGATTTTTTAATCCTCAGACCGGAAGACTCAATACTACTGACTGGTCAGTTTATCAGGATCAGTTCTACTCCAACAAAGCTCCTGGCAGCGCCATGCTGGCAGTGGTGGTCTACGCACCGCTGCGCACTCTGGCCAAAGCTTGGGGTATAAACCCTTTAGAGCCTGAGATTGATTACATCCTTGCGTATCTGATTAATTTGGCCGTGTCTGTTTTGCCTCTGGCACTAGCGTTCTACTGCTTCTACTTATATCTTGCTCGTTATTTTCCGGCCGCCAAAGTTAGCCTAAGTGTAATGGCCGTTCTCTGCTCAGGTCTTTTGTCCTACTCCCATAATCTTTGGGGGCACACCACCGCAGCGGCGTTCTTGTTTATGGCATTTTATTGTCTGCAAATGCAGCAGAATAAGCTCTTTTCTTTGGCGGTCGGACTACTCTGTCTGAGTGTACTCACTGATTACCTGGCAATCTTTAGTGTCTGTCTGATTTGCATTTACCATCTCCGGTTGATCCTAAAGCATAAACTAAAATTTACTCTGATCAGTCTGAGCGGTGCCTCGCTTTTTGCTCTCTACCACTATCTGGCATTCGGCTCAGTGTTCTCAACCGGAGTCTCTACGACTAACCATAATTTTCTCGACGAGAATCTGCTTCTGGGGGTATTTGCACTACCTGACATGGAAATCCTCTGGCAGTTACTTGTTGGTATGCGCCGCGGGCTACTAGTTGCCTTGCCGGTTTTTGCGCTGACATTCTTTGCGCTGGGTTCCGGTATGCTCCGCAGACAGAATCTGCGCTTAAATTATTTTTGCGCGGCTAACGTTTTAATCTATCTATTAGTAAACGCAGCCTTTAATGGCTGGCATGGCGGATCAACAGTGCTGCCGCGCTATTTGTTAATCGGGCTCTTTTTTTGGTTGATCCCTCTGGCTCAGATTAATTTGCGGCAAGTGAGTGTTTACCTTTTGGTTGCGGTTTCTGCTTTGAACCAAATAATAATTTCTGCCACATCTGCTGCTGTGCCTGATGACCACAGCTCGCCACTCTATGGCTTTCTCTACGAAAAGTTCTTCTCAGGTCAGCTCAGCTTCGATAAGCGAACTCTGCACTATCAGCATTTCTACAGAGACAAGGCAGAATTTATCAATTTATCGTCAGGCAACATCGGTCAGTTATTATTTGGGCTAAACGGCTTGTACAGCTTAATTCCACTATTTGTCTGCCTGCTGGCACTAATCCTGTGGATTATTTTTTCTAACCGACTTCAGTCAGTAGCTTTTAAATAGTCACGGAGCGTTGCAGAGTAGACTGCCGCTAGTCTTATGGCTCTGATTTTTCCGAATCTGATCAAAGGTTTAGGTCTCACCGAGATGAACTAGACGGTCAGCTACAAAAGACTTAACTTTGTAGGTTTTATCAAAGGTAATCTTTAGTCTACAAGACTAACCAGGCCATATTCTTTAACCTACTACAGATAGTCGCCGGTGATGCGGGGTTCCCAAACCCACCACAAACCTCATGCTTTTAGTGCGAATTGAGGCTGTAAGAATCTAGTATTACCTGCGTGGTCTACGCTCACTTTTGTAATTGCTCTTACCGTTATGACTTGGACGATCATTATCGGGCCCTAATTCCTCTTCCAGGCTAACGACCTTCTCTGAGACTCTGTGTTCCAGCAAATGAGTTGCCAGCAAGCCGACAGCCACCGACTGGTCAGCAAAACTCTTCAGGCAAGTTTCACCGAAAGCTTTTAAAGTAGCTAGCTGATCCTCTGTCTTTTTAGACAGCAGAGAATCCAGATAAGTATTTAAGATTTTAGTCTCAGCAGCTGCAATTTCCTGCTTAGTTGGCAGCTTTGTCTTCTCAAAAGGCACGCCTAATTCTTTTACATTTTTAAATGCAATAAAATCAAGCGGCGAGACCAGCGACAAGGCAGTGCCTGAATTGCCGGCACGTCCGGTTCTGCCAGTGCGATGCACATAGCTCTCGGCTTGCTGGTTGAGGCTAAAATTCACTACTAACTCCAGAGCTGAAATATCAATTCCGCGGGCAGCGATGTCAGTGGCAACAAGAAAGCGCAGCTCTTTTGCTTTAATCTTTTGCATGATTTTGCTGCGCTTTTTCTGGTCAAGGTCAGAATTCAGACGGCGGGCGTCAAAGCCACGGCGACGCAGGTATTGCTCAACCAGCTCTGTCTCTGATTTTGTGTTACAGAAAATGATCGCGTTAGCAGGCTGAGTATGCAGAATAAAATCGCTCAAAGCCTCTGGCTTATCAGTGAGCTGATCACCAACATCGCAGTAGAGATGAGTAATGTTAGCTGGCTCTTCGTTTTTGTCTTCAGCATCTAAGTGGGCAAAACCCTCCTGCAAATAATTTTTTGCAAGATTAACAACTTCGTCTGAGATAGTAGCACTAACAAAAAGACCTTGAGCTGACTCAGGAGTTTCCTTAATGATGTCCTCGACATCTTTGAGAAAGCCGATTGAAAACATCTCATCTGCTTCATCAAGTACATACATACTGACCTTGGAGAGATTGAGGTCTCCGCGGTCGATTGAATCAAGAATCCGGCCCGGCGTTCCGACAACAACGCGCGTGTCTTTGTCCATTTGTGTTTGTTGCTTGCTGTAAGGAACACCACCAATCAGGGTTACCGGCGCTACTTCAGGCGCAATCAGCTCAAATACCTCAGCAATCTGCTGGGCCAGTTCGCGGGTTGGCGTAACAATAATAGCAAAAGGCTCATCCAGTACAGCCTTCTTCTCAGATTTAAGCAGATTAACAATAACCGGCACTGCAAAAGCAATTGTTTTGCCACTCCCTGTCCGGGCAGCAACCACAAGGTCTTCTCCGGCTATTGCCGGCGGGATTGTCATTGATTGCACAATAGAGGATTCAGTAATGCCATCACTGGCAAGAGCGTCAATTACTGATTGTTCTTTGATTAATTCTGAGAATTTTTGTTTTTTAATTTCGTTCATTTTTAGTTTATAGGATACCTGCTGGTCGCATAAAGGCGCAGTCAGGAGACCCCGGCTGTTGCAGATAATCAACGTTATCTTAGACTTAAAGTGGTTCCGATACAACTTAAGCAGGCGATCCTCGGCATTGCTAACCTGACCTGCCAGGTTAATTTGCAGTGAACCCAAGGCTTATAATCGCCCAATTCCGGCAAAATCGCAGACCATTTCTTGGAGCTGGCTCAAAGTTTACATAAGTCAGATGAAGGTGAGGTCCTGCGAATGACCGTGGTGATTTCGGGGCGTCAGCAGTAATTAGGGGTTGCTGAATAAGTAACCCCTAATTTAAAAGAGCTCCGCTCTTTTCCAGAAACGAAGTTTCTGGCGCAAAAATCTTCGATTTTTAAGCTGAGAAGACAAATTTAGGGCCTCCTGAAGATATACTTAATGATGCGATAGCAGCATTGCAATTAATCGGGTTTGTGAAGTGCAGGGATTTTAGCCATTTTCGGCTGAAACCCTTGCACTTCAGGTGTCAGAATTAGTCCTAAGCATCTAGCATGATTACACGAAAGACTTTTTCAGCAGGCCCTAATCAACCTACCGTAGAGCCGCTCCGCTGCCCGCGCAACAGCAGGAAGGTCATGGCGTAGAAGGCGCAATAGATAAGTAGCATATTAATACTTACCGGATACCCCAGAATCATAATTTCCGGCAGGAACGCCTGATTGGTCGCGAGCACGATGTAGATCACGCCAGTGGCAAGCGCAACCAAGTAGCTAAGTAGTTTAAACTTTAATTTCTCAGAGAAGCTGACTGTAATTTCGCCAAAGACCAGAGTTACCAGAAACAGAATGACTGCTACAGGCAGAACACTATTGGTACCGAAAGTTGCGTACTCCTGCAGATAGATCGAGTTATAGCTTAGCTCGCCCTGCATTAGGTTCATAAAAGCCTCAGACGGTCTGAACAAAAAATCCATAAACTCAGCGGAACCGGCAATTAACGCTAGATAAGCGATCGTAGTGTTGCAGAAGAATAACTTAAACAGATTAAAGACGCGAAAATTGGGCGCAAACATCGTCAGTATTATGCCTGCAAACGGTAAGGTGAGAATCAGGCCACTAACGAGTACTAAAGCGAGGAAACTATTTGTGACTGTCAGCTCAGAGACCAGGGCTGAGGCAAAAGTGTTGATCCAAAATAGAGCGCAGGCCAGAATTAAAAGCGCACCAAAAATATTAAAAGCCTTAATCTCAGCTAGTGAGTTTGTCTTACTATGAAAGGTTATTGCCGGGAACTTTGAGGCCGTCTGGTCCTGTAACTCCTGATGATTAAAATCTGTACTGGCTGCAGCCTCCCCAAAATGATTTCGGCTATTCTCTGTTTGAACAAATGTGATCTGCTCACTGATCAGCTCTGAGGTTGCTTTGGTTTCAGACCTTTCTAGATGAGGCTGAGAATTATTAGCTCTGACTGATTTCTCAGGTCTGAATTCAGTAATTTCAGCACTGTGATACTTGCGGATTTCTGCCTCGATTGTTTCTAACTCCGGTCTGTCTGCAGGGTCAATCTCGAGCATCATCTCTGTGAGCATACTTAACCAATGCGGCACATCGGGATTTAGATTGTGAGGTGCATCAATGCCACCCTCTAAATGCTGGTACATAACTTGCGCCATCGTGTCCCCGGCAAAAGGCAGCTGTCCGCAGAGCATCTCATAGAGCAGAACACCCAAAGAATAGATATCTGACTTGTCAGAGACCGTCTCGTTTTGCCACATCTCTGGCGAAATATAAGAGCTGCTGCCGATAATTTCGCCCTGTTCAGTCAGCGGCGAGAGGGCAAACTTAGCCACGCCAAGATCTGTGATCTTGATCTGGCCGTCGTTAGTAATCAGGATATTATCTGGTTTGATATCGCGGTGAATAATTTTTTGCTGGTGAATTGCCTCAAGGCCAATCACCAGAGCATGCAGAATCGTGACAATGCACTCAACGCTGAGCTCCATTTTCTCCATTGCATCGGTCAGGCTGTAGCCTTCGACATACTCAAGGACAAAATAGGCAGCATCAGCGCTAATCTCAGCGTCAAAAGCTTTAACAACGTGCGGGCTGGTCACTTTGCGCGCCAGAATAATTTCCTGCGAGAAGCGTCCGAGCTTTTGCTTATCCGCAAGTAGCTCAGGCCTGAGAAATTTGATCGCTACTTTCTCATTGTTTAACGCAGTATCCTCTGCCAGGTAGACTTCACCCATACCCCCAGAACCAATTTTCTCAACGATTTGGTAGCGCTCCTTTAAAAAGAGATCCGTGTAATTCTCTGAGTCTCCGATAATTTGTGCTGCACTATGCGATTTCTTTGCCATTGCTGTTTTAGCTATCGGCCTCATCCACTAGTTTATTAAGCGATAATTTTCGCTAATTGTTCGCCAGAAGACCTTTTAACAGCTTTCTAAGTTGGAGATGCAGAGTAATCGGAGAGCCCGGTGCTTATATCTGCTTCTCGGAAGAGCTTTTAGTCTCTTCTGAGCCCAGAAAAGACGATGACTCGGGATAAGGCCTGCGAAAAAAGTCTATCCTGTTACGATTTTAAATACATAAGTCTAAATCTGGTCCCCGAAGTACAAGAATTTTCGTCCATAAATAGCTAAACGCTTTGCACTTCAGGTATCAGATTTAGCCCTAAACATAAAACATTACGGCGTAAATGACTTTTTCAGCAGGCCCTATTTAGCAACCCCTGTGTAGTCTGGTGGCCCGGCGGATTCTCCCCTGACTAGCTCTTCAATGCAGCTCCCGGCGGGGTCCCGATGTCAAACAAGGTTTTGCGATATTTCTGTTGAGAACTACTGCTTAGTTTGTCTCTTTTCAGGCGCGCGCCAAGACCGATTTGAGCATTGAGCTAAGATTCTTATTTTGCCAAATTGCCAGATTCTCAAGGCCAGTGGCCTGCCTTTGGATTTTAAGCGCCGAATTAGTTTTGACCAGACTCTCAACTTTGGCTTGATCCCACTTCTCGTAGTTTGTGCAAAACAACAGCAAACCTCCGGGCGTCAGAATTTTTGATAGTGTATTTAGTAATGCCGATATATCTTTCTCTAAACTAAAAACAGATTTCTTGCTGCGGGCGAAAGAGGGGGGATCGCAAATTATCAGGTCAAAAAAGTTCTTTGTCTTCGCGGCCACTCTGATAAATTCTCTGGCGTCCTGAGCGTAGAATTTATGCTGCTCAGGATCGAAGCCGTTAAGTTTAAAATTTTCTTTTGCCCAGGTTAGACTACTCTTGCTGGTGTCAACCGTGACAAGCTGGTCGGCACCGCCAGCACAAGCTGCCACGCTAAGACCTGCCGTGTATGCAAAGAGGTTTAAAACCTTTTTGTTTCTGCTGTTATTTAACACCCAGCGGCGGTTAATTCTTTGATCCAAGAATAAGCCTGGTGAGGCCCCCTGATTTTTCTTAATCAAAAATTTCAGGCCGTTTTCTCTGACCACCCACTGATCAGCGTTTATTGTTGAGACTGCTTGTTGTTTAAGAATTTCGCTCTTTCCACGGTTCTTCATCTGTTGGACTTTATACTGCGTTACACCCTGGATTTTGCAGAACTTATCGATAGCTGAGACCCCTTGCGAATCCAGCAGCTGACCGCTGTAGGAATAAAACCAATAGCGCTGATTGTAATTATCTAGTTTTAAATCAGTAACGTTACGGTCTATCAGCCGATAGCAATCAGTTTGCGATCGCTGCAAACTATAAACACCGTCCTGCAGCTCAGAGCAGACAAGCAGATTAAGTAGGGGTGGGTTAGAGAGAATCTGCAGACCCGCAAAGTATGACGGTAGGGGGGATGTAAAGTGCATTAACCTCTCACCTAGTCTCAGGCGCAATGATGTCGCGTGCAGCATCAGACGCGGGGCGGTACCGCCGGCGTAGAGGGTATCTCCTAAAATATTAATTCCCAGATCGGCTGCATGCAGTCTAATTTGGTGAGTCTTACCGGTGTGCGGTGCTGCCAGCCAGAGCTCATTTCCGTCCTCTTGTTTAATCTTTGTAAAAGTAGTTTCCGCATTCATCGCGCCCTTGCTGCATGAGAAATAACGCTTGCCTTGTTTCTCAATGCTTGAGCGATGAGTAAGCGTCTCTCCGGCAGGGTAGTGTTGCCGTGGTTTCTGAGTAATAAAATAGTAGTGTTTTTCGACCTGGCGTTCGGTGAACAGCTCAGTTAAGGCTGCAGCCTCGGACTTGTCCTCTGCAAACAAAATAATCCCCGAGGTGTCCTTGTCCAGGCGTTGGCAGACCTTTAGTTCACGGCCCAGATGCTCGCCGAGAATTTCTACAAATCCGGTCGACCGGGCGTTGTTCTCAACGCGGTGGGTGTTAACCCCAGCCGGTTTACTGCTGGCAATCAAGGGTCTTACTCAGCCGGCAAAAGCGTAAAGGGAAAGCATGGCGGACGGTAATACTCCTTCGGAATTTTATCAGCAACTTTAGCATGGTACTCCGGCAGTTTTGACCAGTGCAAACCCATTTTCATGTGGTGGGCTGTGTGATAGCCAAGGTTGCCGGTCAAAATATTATACCAGCGGTGCGTGATATTATAAGAGGCATAGTGGTGTTCGTCTGTCTCAAGCCCTGCGTGATGATAGTAGGTGTGCCAGGCTGTAACGGTCAGTCCGATCACCATTGGGACAACAAAAATAATCAGGGTTTTTGCCACGCCAAAAAATAGTGCGCAGAGCGCCAGTATAAAAATCACAAGCAAGCTCATTCTGACCATCACCTTCTGATGATTGTTGTGACGCTTTCCTACGCCAAACGCCCGCCAATAACCGGTGGCTGCAGTCTTTATTGTGTACTCGGTTGCATTCATCTTGCTGCCGTCTTTGCGCTGCCAGGTCGATTCATCCTTGGATTGGTCAAGATAGTTGAGGTGATGGCCCAGCACATGGTGCAATACCCAGGCATTAGTGGTGATACCGGTCTGTAATGCAAAGACAAGTTCCAGACAACGGTTCAGATAAACGTTTTTAAAAAAAGGCAGATGCTGATGGTGATGGTTCCAGGAACAGATACAAGCTTTTGCCGGCAAAGTGAGTAACATCCAGCCGGTCATCAGGTAGAGATTGTCTGCCAGGGTCAGCACACTGACATCAGCGAGAAAAAGCAAGAAAAACAGAGTGGTCGGGAGAATGTCGGCTTTATATCTGAACTGATCCATACCAGCAGAACATAGTTGATTACGGTCAGATTGCCAATAATTGGGGTAGCTAGACAGGAGCCCGCTGATTACCTGCGCAGATTTAAACTCCGACCAGATTGCCCCGACTTGTGCGCGATCAGTCAGACTTTTAGAGGAGCGGGCTCAGCCGTTACCCTTGCTGGCTATTGTCTTCAAAACCTAATTCTCTGCTCTTTCCTCCTGCAGACGGGATTTTAGATAGTAGAAAATCTTAGGAAAATCTCTAAGAGCTTGTTCCATCTGCGCCAGACTAATCGACTCATTGTTAGTGTGGGCATCAAGAATAGATCCCGGGCCGTAAAGTAAATAATTCTTACTCATTTGTCTGAAGTAGGGCAGGTCGGTGCCGTAATTTGCCACTCCGGTACCAAGTCCGGGCACGCTGATCAGTCCAAGAATTGGTAATTTCTCAGCCCGTTCTGTTATTTTTGGTAATATACAAACCCCACCTTGCTGGTCAGGAATATTGTAGACAAAGTCTTTAAAAAACTGAGTGCAGAACTCTCTGATACTCTCGGCTGATTCAACAGTTCTGATGAAAACTTCAGTCTCAGCTTTTCCCGGAACCACATTTTTAGCGCCGTGCGCATGCCAATTATTATAGTTAATGGTGGGCACCCCATTTAAAGCATCAACGTTGCCGAATTTCCCTTCCTCGGCAGCCTTTGTCAGCGCTCCTCTGAATCTAATCAGGATATCGTTAGCATCGATAAACTTGCCGGGATAACCGGAATGCCCGGCGCGGCCGGTAATCTCGATTTTAAAGCCGTAAGAGCCCCGATGAGCCGTCAGCGTCTTGTTCTCAGTTGGCTCTCCGTTAATCAGATATTCAATTCCCCGGTCTGACAGAGCAGCACTGGCAGCTTGCGCCCCCTGGCCGCTGATTTCCTCGTCCGAGACGATCAACATGCCAAAATTCTCCGCACCCTCCTCCTTGAGTTTCTTCATCGACATCATGATTGTCGCCAGAATCCCCTTTGTATCGCAGGCTCCCCGACCATAGAGCCTGCCAAACCTGACAATTGGCTTTAGCTGCTCAGGGTGGTCTACGGGTACTGTATCGATGTGAGTTGAGAAGAGAATCTCAGGCTTACCATGCGTGACCAGCAGATTGTAGCGGTCTTCAAGCCCCGGTGTAGCCACCTGTTCAGTCTTAAAGCCGTGCAGTTTACTCCAGTCCTCGATTGCAATTAAGGCTTCGAGCTCCTTACCGGCGGTTGTATCCTTCTGAATGTAGGACTTTGCCAAAGAGACGGTCTGGAGAAGAATTTGTGCCGAAGTGTCTGCTGAATCCGGCCGGTCCTGCGCTTGAGAAGTTTCCATGAGGGCCAGTTTAGCCCGATCACAAACGCTAAGCCAGATCCTCAGTATCCGCCCGCAGCAGCAGCCAGAGGTAGATCAACCAGCTGCTGATCAGCAGCACACCGCCGACAGAAGTCGCGTACGAAAAAACTTTAATCTCAGTAAAAACGTAGGTGTAGAGGCTGCCAACAAAGATCAGGCTGCCGAGTGCATTGATACTCAGGTAGAGCCTGGTCCGGCCAACGGGATTGGCAATCAGACAGAAAAGGCTGATTCCAGCCAGGTAATGAAAGAAATAAGCCGTATCAAAGGCGTTTTGGAACTCGCCCAAATTATTAGCGATTTCGTGTTTGAGACTAGCCCCTGTGATAATTGCTGTCAGAAAAAACAGGCAGGCGACGATCAAAAATCGTTTGCGGCTTTTATCAGCTGAATTATTCGTCATTTACTGCAAGTATCGTTTAAGTTACAAGACAAATTACCAATGTCCCAAGCCAAACACCAGCCACCTGCACTCAAGATCACAGACCTGACTAAAGCTTATGATGGCGTGCCGGTTGTCGACCAGCTCAACCTAAAAATCGCTCAAGGTGAGATCTTTGGTCTGCTCGGACCAAATGGAGCCGGCAAAAGCACTACAATCGCTATGCTCAGCGGGATTACCAGAATTGGTGCCGGCTCAATTGAAATCATGGGCTATGACGTGCAGCGCGATTATCGGATCAGCCGCCGGCTAACAGGAATTATGCATCAGGAATTCGTTGCTGACCCATTTTTTAAAATCGGGCGCGCGCTCAAACTCCACGCACCCTTTTACGGGCAGCCTGATAACCCGAAGTGGCGCAATCAATTAATCGATGAGCTACAGCTTCGCCCTCATCTGGAGAAAAAATTTATCATGCTCTCAGGCGGGCTGAAGCGGCGGTTTATGATCGCCAAAGCCTTAATCCACCGACCCAAGCTTCTAGTTCTTGATGAACCGACCGCAGGCGTGGATATCACTCTGCGGCAGAGCCTCTGGAAGTTTGTCCGCGAGATTAATGCCGAAGGCACCACTGTTCTGCTGACCACACACTATCTCGAGGAGGCCGAGGAGATGTGTAGCCGTGTTGCGATCATGAATCACGGCCAGATAATTAAGCTTGATACTGTAGCAAATCTGCTCAATGATTTTCGGACCGAATCAGTTGAGATTCTGTTAGATGGTCTGGTCCCTAAAGAGGCTACCTGGCTTAGAGAATTTGCTGATAAGCTTGTTCTCAGCGAGCGGTCCGTTGTAATCAAAGAGGATGTAACAGATATCCTCCCTGTAGTTCTGCAGGCAATCAAGGCAAATAATTTTCTGGTGACAGCAATCAATAGTAAACAAAAAAACCTCGAAGACATCTTTATCGATCAGGTAAGCCGATGAACGACGTCCCCGACAAAGCAGCTGAGTTTAAAATGAGTTTTCGCTCAAAGTATCTGCCTTTTTACGCTTTGCTTAAGCGGGAGATCCTCCGCTTTTTCACAGCTTGGGCGCAGACGCTGATCACACCTGCGGTCACAGCAACGCTCTACTTCTTAGTTTTTGGTGTCAGTCTCGGCAGGCAGATCTCAGTGGTGCCCAATTTCACATACCTAGAGTTTGTGATCCCTGGCCTAATTATCATGGGTGTAGCGCAGCACGCCTTTATGAATTCCTCGTCATCCTTGTTCATGGCGCGCTACTTGGGATTTTTACCGGACTGGTTGGTCACTCCGGTTACACCAGTGCAGTTTATTATGGCCTTTACGCTGGCATCAATGGTGCGAGGCTTTATAGTCGGCTTTATCATCTTTGTAATTTCCTTATTTTTCAGTAGCTTTAGCTGGCACAGTTATCCGCTGGCCTTTGTGGTTGCTTTGTTAACCAGCTTCTTCTTTGCGCAACTGGGCCTGATTATCGGCATTTTTGTTCGGTCATTCGATAATCTTGCGATGTTTACTAATTTTCTACTGCTACCCCTAATTTATTTGGGCGGTTTGTTCTACCCGGTTAATCTCTTGCCCGGAATCTGGGCTAAAATTTCGCTTTTTAATCCACTCTACTACATCATCGACAGCTTCAGGTTAGCAGCTCTGGGGATTAGTGAGCTCGATCTGGTGTTATCGCTGAGCGTGCTTTGCGTAATGACGCTGGCTGTCTTTATCTTTTGCACTTACCTCCTGCTTAACGAGTATGGGCTTAAGGAATAGTCCGACCCCGAGATTGCTGTAGTATTGCTGGCAAGTGGCCAAAGGGAGGATTAGTTAGGATGGGCTGCTTGAGTCTGAACCAATTGTTTTCACAAGTTTGCTGACTCTACTGCCTTAGTAGACGCTCAACCCTTTCCAAAGTTCAAAGCAGCACAACCCGGCAATGCTCAATTAATCTACGATAGATCATAGAGAACAGGATTTTGCTAGAAAAGCAGCTGCTTCCACAATACTGTTACATGCGAACTAAAGAGATTTCGGATGACTTTTTTGCTCTTAAAATCTGACAGGGTAATACCAGTGAAGGTAGGCGTGTGCCCTGATAATTATTAGCTCTCAGGAGGCGGTGTGTTTAGTTCAAAGCGACTTGGATGCTGCGTCTGGCTGGAAGAGGGGGACCTCTTTCGGGAGTTATAAAGAAAACAGAGGCATCACCTATAATTTTAAGATCTACATAGCTATTTCTCGCAGACTGATTTTGATCAAGATCTAAGAGTATTTTTAAGCCACGTCTGTTTTTCTGAGACCAAATATGACCAAGCTGAATTTATGCTTAGAACCTGTCACTAATGACTAAGCCGCAGGTTGCAATCTGGTGGGTCAAGCGGGACTTCAGGCTGTCCGACAACAAGGCTTTCTCTGCTGCCTTGGCCCAGTATAAATTAGTTATTCCGCTATATGTCTGGGAAGATGTTGTCGTTCTCGCAGATGACTTCTCCAGCTTTCATCACCAGGCAATCAGTCAAGCACTCACTGAACTACGGACCAGGCTTGCAGAAATCGGCTCCGCGCTCCTAGTCCACCATGGCAGTATTACGGCTGCGCTCGATTTACTGGACCAGAGATTTGAACTGACTGAGATCTTTGCCCATCAGGAAACCGGATTCCGCAATACATACCAGCGCGACATCAGCGTAAAGCGCTGGTGTGAAAAAAATAATGTCGGGTGTACCGAACTGCTACAGCAGGGTGTGTTCCGCCGCCTGCAGGACAGAGACCATCGGGTCCGGCTATGGACAAAGTTTATTGATGCTCCACTGGCTCCAAAGATAAAGGCTGCTCCGTTGACTCCTGATATTCTGAGCTTTATCGGCGATCAGAATCAGCAGATTCCGCCGCCCGTCCACCCTCATCCGGCCAGGCTGCAAGCTATCAGCGAGTCAGCCGCGGAGACTACGCTCAGCTCTTTTCTGTATAAGCGTGGCAAACTCTATAGCGGTGGAATCAGCTCACCAAACAGCGCCTTTATCCACGGGTCCCGCCTCTCGGTTCATCTCTGCTGGGGGACCATTAGTTTGAGCAGAGTCTATCAGGCTGTGGCGGAACGAAATCTAGCCCTCAAGGCTGATAGTTCAGCAGACAGCAAGCAATGGCGAAAATCCCTGCGCGCTATGACCTCGCGGCTGCACTGGCATGACCATTTTATTCAGAGACTGGAGACTGAGCCTGAAATCGAGTTTAAGGCAATTCATGCTGCCTACCATAATCTCCCCTATAACGATGACCCCGCTGTCCTTGAGCGCTTCTTGCTTGGACAGACCGGAGTACCGCTGATTGATGCCTGCATGCGATGCCTGCAGCACTGCGGGTTCTTAAACTTCAGGATGCGCGCAATGATTGTGTCCTACGCCTGTCATGCGCTGCATTTAAGCTGGCAATCGATCAACTATCCTTTGGCCAAGTTGTTTCTTGATTACGAGCCGGGCATTCATGTGAGTCAAATCCAAATGCAGGCAGGTGTTGTCGGCTTTAATACTGTAAGGGTCTATAACCCGGCTAAGCAGCTCCTCGATCAGGACCCCGAGGCAAAGTTTGTAAAGACTTGGGTGCCCGAGCTCACCAATCATTCTGTTGCTGAGATGACCACTAATGCCGGTGAGCCAGAGGAGCCGGTCAGAGATTATTTCAAGCCGATGGTTAGCTTTAAGGAAAACACAAAAAGAATGCGTACGCTGCTCTACGACCTTCGCAAAGCTGACCCGAATGAGACAGCCCGGGTGCTTGACCTGCACGGTTCGCGTCGCAAGCGTCGCTAGTCGAGATCAGGTTTTAGTTGCTAATCGCATTATCGCTTGGGAGAGGGTTCCACTCCGATCAGCTCACAGGAGTAACTAAATCCTAACCCTCTGATTCCAACCACTTATATTGCTTGTCGGCGCAATTGGCGGTAACCTGCCCATAAGTTTAGTGAAATTATTGTGTTAGCATTCTACCTCGTATTATCAATCGGCGTCTCCTTCCTCTGCTCCTTGTTTGAAGCAGTAATTCTCAGTGTTACTCCAGCCTATGCGGCCTCTCTCAGAGAGACAGGCAAGCGCTCGGCAATCCTGCTTGATAAACTAAAGACTAATATTGATGACAGTCTCTCAGCAATCCTGACGCTTAATACCGTAGCGCACACGATTGGTGCTGCTGGTGTCGGGGCAGAAGTGCTCAAACGATACGGTGATGAGGCAGTGGCGATTGGTTCTGTCATTCTTACTCTGCTTATCCTGGTCCTGTCTGAAATTATTCCCAAAACTCTGGGCGCTACCTATTACCGTAGCCTCTCGGGCTTTGCCGCTAACGGTATTCAGATTTTTATTTGGCTGACATATCCATTTGTGCTCGTATTTAAACAACTAAGCAGATTACTTGGCGCCGGCGGAAACGTACACAGCGCGATGATCACCCGGGATGAACTCATGCACAGCGCAGAGATTGTTCAACAAACCGGCAAGCTCTCCGATGATGAGTTTAAAATTATTAAAAATCTTTTACGGCTTAAAAAAGTACCGGTGAGCACAGTAATGACGCCCAGAACGGT
This sequence comes from Prasiola linearis, assembly GCA_032356305.1. Lineage (NCBI taxonomy): Eukaryota > Viridiplantae > Chlorophyta > Trebouxiophyceae > Prasiolales > Prasiolaceae > Prasiola > Prasiola linearis. The sequence continues at coordinate 16,312 of JAULKR010232968.1, read as the reverse complement.
TGTTTTTATGCTGCAAGCCGATAAAACTATTAACGAAGTCCTTGCTGAGAACGAACAATTGAATCACACACGGATTCCAATCTTTCAGGAAAACCCTGATGATTTGATCGGGCTGATGAACCGCTATGATTTACTACAGGCCAAAGCCGATGGTCGCGGGAACGAGCCTCTGATCAACTTCATCAAACCCTTTCAAAGCATCTCTGATAAGACCAGCATCGGAATGGCGTATGATAAGTTTAAAAAGCTAAACGAGCACCTCTTCATCGTCAGCGATGAGCACGGCGGGTTCGACGGTGTAATCAGTTTTGAAGATGTGATCGAGACTCTACTTGGGATAGAGATCACTGATGAGTTCGATGATATTGCAGACCTGCGCGCACATGCTGCTGAGATTTGGAAGCAGCGAAAGAGTAATCTCTCGGCCTAACCTCTTCAGCTTGATTATGCTTTGCACAACATCTCTGAGTAGGTAGAGCCTGCCGAAACATGAGGGCCGCAGCTGACGCCTAACAGGCAAGAGTCTCAGCTATAGTGGCCAAAGTTACCGCTGCTTTTTCGGGCCCGGACAATTAAAATGCTGGGATCGCAGCATTGAGATATTTTCCTATCAAGCCCAAATTCTGTCGTTTCACCCAAAGAGGGCTAAGGAAAGTCCAGAGTTTTCTGCGCTCAATAGCAGGGTGGAGCTCGCTTGGATCGATGGCCGTTTACTTTGCAATCCTTATGGAGCGGACTTACCTGTTAAAGACTCAGTCCTGTTCGCGAGTATTGATAAACCCGGCCAGCGCTACGATAGCTGGGTCAGACTCTTTGCTAGGTCTCTTAATTCTCAGTCCCAAAGCTGAATCTTAAAGAATCTAAGAACCTTATGAAACCGCTCGGACGAGTGTGACTAGAGATTTTTATAGGGGTAGAACACTAGGGCAGCTATCTTCCAGGCTCTACTCCAGCGCGCCAGACTCCAGCACCAATTTTAGTAGCTCAACAGTGGCTCTGGCATCGGCAGCAGCCCGGTGATGATTCACTAGTTTGATTCCGAATTGAGCGCAGAGATTTTTCAATGAATAAGACTTCAGGCCCGGATATGCCAACCGCATCGACCGCACAGTACAGAGCTTTGGTAGCGTAAAGCTAATTTGCAGATCTCGGAACTCTTGTGCAATCACTCCATAGTCAAAGTTGACAGAATGGGCCACAAAAATTGTACCGGCCAAGAACTCTTTAAGCTCATCTGCAATTTCTGCAAACACCGGCTGGTCGGCCACCATCTGATCGTTGATACCAGTTAATTCCTGAATCTTTCGCGGAATGTGCTTCTCAGGATTAACAAGTTGCTGGAAGCTCTCAGTGATTTCGCCGTCAACCACCTTATAAGCCCCGACCTCAGTAATTCTCTGCTTTCGATTGGCGCCAAAACTACCGGTTGTCTCGATATCAACCACTGCATAGGTTTGTTGCTGCTCAAATGCCCAGCCAACACGCAATAAGCCCGCAGAGAACCCGGCAGCTTTGAGCTCGTTAATTTTCTGTGACTGTTCAGCTCTCAGATAATCGTTTGTACTTTTGACTTCTAAAAATTGCAGACCAGTGTAATCAGCGTTACAGACAATTAAATCCGGAAAGCCTCGTTTAGCAGACCGAAAGTCCTGCGCCAGCTTTGCGAGCAGGGGAGCAAAGTCCGGGATCTCGGGGAGCTGCCCGACAGCGAGGCAGAAACTGCCGGCGATCTCTAACAGCTTCTCCTGACTGCGATAGACAAGATGCTTAAGACCGACAGGGCAGGGATAGAGCTTCTCAGATTGCTCACTTAGGAAAGCAAAGTCTGCAGCCCGCTGGCAGCGCTCCTTAATCAGTTGCTCATTCTCAGCATAGAACTCACCTGTGCTGAGCGCAGCGGGCACATTTTCAAACGATGAGCTTGAGTAAGGGCCCGCCTCTCCAAATAGTTCATCATAAAAAAGCAGAAAGAAAATCGTGATCCAAAATCTGTTCTCAGTTTTAAATGCTACCATCCCTTTCTCTGTGAAGTGATCGATTACGCCTTTCTCGGTCTGGCCGCGGTAGCTTGCAGAAATTACAATCTGCGGAGCTGCGCGCAGGGATTTAGTCAGATATGTAGTGTTGCTACTGTTGTTCACCTTGCGGGCCAGAAAATCACGCGCATAAGTTGCAGCAAGCACATTTCCTGCCCCAGCCTCCACCCTTTGGACACACTCGGCGACCGCCTCCGGGGTTTGGTGTTTATGTTTAAGAACCAACAGCTTTTTGATATTTGCCGCACCACGCGCTAGCTCGAGAATGCCGATCGCCCCGTTGTGATCCTGGTGAGCGATTCTCTGATTTGCCAACGTACACAAGTAATCCTCCCGCGCACCAGTTGCGCCATTTGTCAGCGGTTCTGGCCACTGGGCAATTTGTGCCAGCAGGTCCTCACGCGCCGAGAACTCCGGCTGTTCTATGCGGTGATAGAGAAAGTAAAATTCAGACTGGGCCGCCTCAAAACAATTAAACCTGCTGCGGTAATTGGTCCTCTCCCTGGTCTTTCTGATTCCCAGGTCTCTGAGCGTGTACTGATTGAGAATACCACTGCTGAATCTGCCAAACTGCAGAAACTGCAGATATGCCAGCTCCCTGCGATGATTCTTCTCAAAAACCTGCGCTGAGAAGTCACTGTTAACCAACTGCTGGTGGTCGATGCATTCTAAGAAGAGCTGCTCAGTCTCATCTTTTTTTTGATTACCGCTGAGACGACTAGAATAGCCTGCTTGTCTCAGGATTTGCTGCAACTCAGACTTAGTCAGATAGGCCGCCAAGTTCTGCAGATCAGAGGATTTGCCGGCCAGACTGATCAAACCAGAGTCCAACAATTGCCCGATAGTCTTTTCCGGATCATAAATCTCCGGATATTTGATCTTCGCGCGCGTGATAAAGTTGCCTCTACGATTAATCAGTCTGGCGTAGAGAAGCTTTGCCTGCTGCTCAAGCTGATTAAAAATTCTGATATATTGCTTAGCTTGCGGGTCAAGACAGTTATAGTTGGTTGTCGAAGTTGAGTTTAAAAATTCAAGAAAATTACTCAGGTAATAATCCTCGGGCAGTGTTACCTGTAGCCGTTCATTGCGCGTACCATCCATTTAAACTTGTGTATGCTCTATTCTAAATTCCAGCTTATTTCGATATAGTAGCCAACCAGACCAAAGACGCAACCAGTCGCCTATTCCGGGCACCCGTAGGGTCATGTAGTGAGTAGAGTGAACAAAATTCTATAGGTCTCGAGCTAACTAGAATCCGAAAATTCGGCTGTTCTAAGCTAGAGCGGACGTTATCATTGGTTTGGCGCCAGGTTGGAAAGAAGTCGATTAGACAAACAAGCCTAACGTTAGGGAATATCGAAAGTAAACAAGGCCGTAGAACCCCTGTCAGGCGGTCAGAAGGTCGGCACCAATAAATGGCCTTACCAGCGAACTTTCAGAGCCTCGCTGACGGAGAGCTGCTCATGCAAAAGGCTGAACATCCTAAGCACTAAAGAGCTCAGAAACTCTAGTCAGCAAGCAGACTGCTAATCCCGGTCAGATCCAGAAAGCTAAAAGTGTGTTCGTTAAATATAACACCAAACTTCGCGCCGGTGTTATCATCAACGAGCTCACCGGTCATCCCTGGATTATTTTCCAGAAAGTCATCAGGCTCCAAAATTTTTCCTTCAGCAGAAACGACTGCTCCTTCATCTAGAGAGATTATCGCTTGATATTTAACAGTGACATCGTTAATTACCCCGGTTCTGGTTCTTATGTTTTGACTTGTCATAATCCTAGAACTAGCAAATCGTAGGCCCTCGCGGCAAACAGTTTTTCCGTTCTGCTCCGTTTGTCCTGAGCGCGGTCATATATCTTGACTGTAATACATCATACTGTGTTTTCTTTAAAATAAACGAATTATGAGTACTAATAAAAAGCAGTCACGTAACGGCCGTAATGATGCCGGAGAACGTGGTAACTACAGAAATTTCGATAATCATCTGACAGACGGTCAAAAAGCCGACGGCCACAGCAGCACCGGCTATCGTGAGGCAACATATGCCGAGGCGGACCGGTTTAAAAATCCGCAGCGTTATGAGGAGTACTATGATGATGAGCCCCGCCAGTTTAAGCATGACGGTGATGTGATGGAATCTGACTATTACGATATTGGTCTCGACACCAACTTTGACAGGGACTCGGAGCGCCGGGAGATCGCGCGACGTAATCGCAGCGGCCGGAGAGTCGACAGCGCAATTGACTTCTCAGGCCCACACCGCGGGAAAGGTCCAAAGGGTTACAAGCGTTCAGATGAGAAAATTCAGGATGATGTCTGCGACCGACTAGAACAATCCGGCAAAGTAGACGCCAGCGAGATCACTGTGACCTGTCAGGATGCTGTAATCACCTTAAGTGGCGAAGTTGACGAGCGTCAATCAAAGAAAGCTGCAGAGTCTCTGGCAGAGAGTGCTTATGGAGTCGACGACGTGATGAATAACCTGACTGTGAAAAAAGGACTTTTGGGTAAGCTTAAGACTGCACTGGTCGGGGACGAAAGCTAAGGGGATCTGCATTCACTTTGGTAGTCAGCATCAATGCTGGCTACCGATGCATCACAAAAAATTTTTTTAGTCTGGCACTTCACCTCGCTTGTGAGTGAAAGTAATCGTATTAGTAAGGTAGGGTAGAGTCGTACCGCTGGCCGTCTGCGCGGTAACTCGGGGGCTACAGACCGTCCTTCTAATTATTGCGAGAGCGGACTACGCTGCGAGATGGCAAGAGAACTACGCCTGATGACGTCTACCCACAGCTGGAGCCTCAGAAGGTTGGGTGTAAAATCCGCGTCTTAATGTGGCTCTATTGCCACGCGCTAATTCTGACGGAATCGGGCCAACAATCAGGCCCCTTCTCTATCAGGATAATCTACTTCTTGTAGATGATATAGAAAGCATGAAGCATCCCGGGCACCCAAAACAGCAGAGTCAAAATAACATTAATCCAGAAATCTTTCTTAAATCCGACCTCGAAAAATACACCGAGAGGTGGTAGAAAAATCGCCAACAAGATCCGAAATAAATCGCCGAAAATAGAATCGCCAGTAGAAGTCATAATAGTTTAATTTAAAATTTCACAAACGATACTGCTAGCTTATCGATTCTACTACACCGTTCCAGGTTTTTTATGACCGGCCACATACCCGAGGGCTCGTTTTTCGACCAAGTGCCACGAGAGCACCGCCAGCAGCAGCGTTATTACAAATGAATTGAGAAAAAGTGCCAAGGGATGAGGCTGCGCAGAAAGTGAGGCAGATATTAACAGCTGCTGAACCGGAAAGGACCAGATATAAATACCATAAGAATAATCGCCCAGCCGGTTAAAGCCTTTAAACGCCGACCGTGGAAAGTGTGCCAGGTAAAAGAGCAGATAGGCAAACAGCATCAGATGCAACAGATAGGTCAGCCCATAGAAGGCAGGGTCAAAATAATTGAGTGCCACCAGTCCAAGCAGTGCCATCGCCGCATATGTGTGTCTCAGAGCGATTAAACCAGCGTAGCGGGCAAAGATCATCCCGGTCAGAAAACAGGCAGCAAACTGCTGCAGATAGAAATAGGTAAAGGGCCCGGGCGGCTTTGATTCTGCAGTCACCAGGTGGCTAGTTGTAATTGTCCAGGCAATCATCGCGAGCACAAAAATTAGATACCGCCGGTTACCGGCCCTGCCAAACCATAAAACCAGCGGACAGAAAATATAACAGAGCAGCTCATAAGGCAGTGTCCAGGCTGATCCAAAGATTGCTGGCGTTATGTTCTGAGCAAACACCCCTGGTAGCGTGTAGACCAAATTAAAAATCAGCGTAGTATTGAAGACAACGAACTTAGCCATCTGTCGGCCAAAGTACAGCTCAGTCGTCGGAACAGGTGAGATAAGCGGCGCGATGATCACCGCAAAGATCAGCACCATTACGATCATTGCAGGGTAGATCCTCAGAATTCTTGCTTTGATGTACCGCTGCCAGTTGCCACTGTTCAGACTTTTCTGTGCACTAAAATAGATTAAAAATCCGCTAATAATGAAAAAACCATCAACGGCGAAAAACGAGAGATGTTTGCTGATTCCCAAGGTTGTCATGACCTCTGAATCTGCTTGTCCCAAAAGCACGTAGGAATGAGTGTAGAGGACAGCCGTTGCCAGTAAAAAGCGAATCAAATTTAGGTTGTTATCTCTGCCTTTTAGGATCGCTGTCAGCAGAACTTTATTACCGGACAATTGGCAGCTGGTTGTAAGGCATAGATTTTAACAAGGTTCGGTGTAGCGCTCAGTATCAATAAGAATGGTCCTAAAGGCAAAATCTTTCTAATCCGTAACGGATGCCCTCATAGAATCTACTATCTGACAGGACTAGACAAATTAGTCCGGGAGCCTCAGAGATTGGGGAGAGGGGACTCTCTGGTGTTTATGTGGTATTTTCTCTCCGATCGACTTAAGGTTAACTAGCTTCTGTCGGCAGACAATCGCAGTTCTCCTCACAGGTAGATGGTGTGACAGTAGTCACCCGTTGGCCCGGTAGCTGCCAGACTCATAAAGGCTTTAATAGACAAACTTAGGAAAATTCAGACATGAAGTTCGGCTGTAAAAACTACAACAACAAAATCGGGGTATTAATTGCTCAACTCGGGACACCCGATGCCCCAACAGGTAAAGCGCTGCGTCCTTACTTAAAGGAATTTCTTAGTGACAGACGGGTTATTGAGGTGCCACGGATTATCTGGAAGCCTCTGCTTAACGGGATAATTCTCAACACCAGACCTAAAAAGTCAGCCAAGCTTTATAAACGCATCTGGACTGAGGAAGGCTCTCCTCTACTGGTCAATACCGAGAAGGTAGTCGACAAGCTACAAACTCTGATTAATCAAGTTCACGATGACCGGCACATCGAGGTCGGTTTTGGAATGTGCTACGGCAGCCATAATATCGAGGAGGGCATTGCCAAGCTTGTTGCCGAGGATTGCCGCCGCGTGATTGTCTTTAATATGTACCCCCACTATTCTGCAACAACTGTCGGAGCCAATCAGGATGCTGTTTTCAGAGCCTTGATGAAATACCGCTGGGCACCAACCGTTAAGTTTGTAGAACCCTATTATAACCACCCGCTCTACATATCAACGCAGGCTAAAATCATCGAGGATTACTACAGCGAAAAATACCCTTCTCAGGCCGACCGTCCTGAGAAGCTAGTGCTTTCTTATCATGGAGTCCCAATGAAGTACGTGCAGCGCGGGGACCCATACTGCTGTCAGTGCAACGTCACCACGTATTGCCTGAGAAACCAACTGCGGACCTTTGCCAAAGATGAGGTTATTCATACCTTCCAGTCACGTTTCGGGCGCGACCCCTGGCTCCAACCCTACACCGATGAGACAATTAAAGATCTTGCCAAGGCCGGACACAAGCGCATCGCTGTAGTCTGTCCCGGCTTTACCAGCGATTGCCTGGAGACCCTTGATGAAATCGGCAACGAAGCAGAAGAGGAATTTAAAGAGCACGGCGGAGAGCACCTTGACCTGATCCCATGCCTCAACGATCATCCTCAATGGATAAAGGCAATCTATCAGATGATCAGTGATGAAATTAAGCCTTGGCTCACTCAGGAGAGCTACGAGATCCACGCAGGCTTTGCCTGCTCGTGCGGGCTAGATAAATGTACTGACCCGACTTTTAAGAAATGCGGGCGGTGTGACTGTGGTAAATAATAACTGTTGAAACGATTTATTAATGATTTTATCGTTGGGTCTCAAACGGTTGGCCGTATGCTGGCTGTGACTGAGACGATAAAGGCAGACTGATTCCACGGCTCCAGACTCAATAATTCCTATGAGAAAGCTTTTCCCACATCTGCTTGCCTTAGTCTCTTTAATTGGACTAAATCTCTATCAGTTTCGCGACCATTATTTCTCTGGAGATATTTTTAATTTCGACTTCCTGGCGAGCTATTACCCAATCACTGCCTCGTGGTTAAAAATGTTTAGCGTAGGTAGTGTTCCTTTATGGAATCCTTACTCGAGCCTCGGCTTTCCCACTCATCTCTCACTACAGAACGGCTCTTTCTACCTGCCGCTATTAGTAGCCGATATTCTGGGGGCTAACTACAATTTATACTTCGCGGTGGTCTTCCAGTGTGCTCATGTTCTACTGGGCGGGGTTGGAGTCTACCTGCTGATTTTTTCTCTGCAGAAAAACTACTATCTGGCGCTTCTGGGGGCAGTAATTTTTACCTTCTCTGTTGCCTCTTTCGGTAATGCTCAGCATCCCGATATTATCCGCGGCTACACCTATATTCCCTTTATCTTCTATTTTTTAATTCCTGCGAATCTTAATAGACGTTTTGCTCTAGCCTGCTTTGCTCTGATTCTGTTCTCGTTTGGGGCCGGGAGCTATCCCGGAATACTAATTAGCGGATTTTACGCTTTTGGTCTCTTCTTTGTCCTCCAGTTTTGGCTGGCCGCACGTAATTTAAGAAAGGCCTACCTACTACAGGCACTTTCTGCAGGCCTGTGCGCTGCCCTGTTACTTGCCCTAAAATTTCTGCCATTATTTTTATTTACGAACGAGCTGAGTTTAATTCAGGCCGACCCGCTAATGGGGCGTACTCAGGCGCAAAATCTCTGGACTCTATTTACGACTTACAATAACAGTTTCTTCTCGGCTGATGTAACGATGCGCTCGCTGTTCATGCCTGCTGTAGTCTTCTTTATTATCGCTTTCTGTTGCAGACGTATCTTTACCAAGGCTAGTTTACCTTGGTTGCTGGTATTGGGACTATCTATTGTGTTGGGCTACAATTTTTGGTTCAGCGTCGACTTATATAATCTGCTACCCGGTTTAAATAGTAACAGGTTTGCCCTGATCGCCTGGCGACCCTTTTTTCAGATTAGTTTGATTTTGATAATGGTCCTTGGACTAGGTGCTTTGAGTCGCAGGGAATTTGCTTCTCCGTTCCGAACCAGACTAGTGAACCTAGTAGTATTAAGTGCTGGAGGCGGCATAGCTATTGCCCTACTGGTCGCCGCTGCCAAATCCAGAATTGAACTTAGTAGCACCGATCTCGAATTAATCTGGCAGCAGTTGGTTTTGTCGCTGATAGCAGCGGTCATGACTCTGACTATCTTATCATTTAAATTCAAGAATTATTTTCTGCTACTGCCAATTTCTTTAGTGATCTATTCCGCAGGCAGCTATGCTAAGTATTATCCTCATTACCATACCTGGTCGATTATTGATTTTTGTCAGCAGTCACCGATAGAGCCACTGCTCGACTGTCGTGCAGAAATACCAGCTATCGCTCCATTTAAGGCTAAGTCGAGACCTGCAAGAGTTCTTAATACTTTCTACACAGATGATGGGAATCTTAGTCCGCTCCGGAACGAGTTCGCAGTCATTGGTTATGACGGTGGGATCAAACTACGTAAAAATAACAAGATTATCGGCGACCGGGCAGTTAATGGTCAGGCAGCGAAACCAGATACGCTGAAGTTTCTCTCAGACAGAAGCCGACATCTAATCTTTCCGCTGTCCCTTGCTTCGGCTTCTACAGTCAGAGACTGCCTGCATACTCCCGAATGTCTAAGAAAAAACTACGGGAACACAGCGGTCACGATCTCAAGCTTTTCGGAGAACGGAGCAAGCTTTAAGGCTTCTTTGAAAGACTCTGCCCTGATGGTCGAAAACGAGATATATTACCGCGGATGGCAAGCTAAACTGACCTTTTCTGACCACAGGATCGAAACAATTCAGGCGCATGAATCCGTAGATGGACTAAGAGCCTGGAAACTCCCGGCAGGTGATTTTCTGCTGGAGACTAGGTTTGTCCCACCGCTCTGGGGTTTGGCGAAAATCTGTGCTGGCGCCGGGTTTGTTTTGCTGTGCTTACTTTGTTTTATTAGACCTGCTGGAATTAAGCAGGCGTCGGTTTTTGATAAAGACCCAGCCGAGTAGGGTTAACCAAAATCCAATAGCCAAAAATGAAACGATCAGAAATTTGTTACGTTCCGGAAGTTCGAAACTGCTGACCAAGTAGTGAGCCGAAGGTGATTCCGGAATCTTCCAGCCCCTTAATGATTTACAAACCTTTACTGCTTCCAGCCTTTGAAGTTCCCGGCCGTCTTTATCAAGAAGCGTTGCAGTCCAACCTTTGAAGTAGATTTCATTATCAACTAAGTAACCGGAGTGATGGTCTCGCTGAGAGATGTCATAAGTGACCGTATCGTTTGTATAATTAATCACCTTTACAAGCTGAGGGCTCTTTTTACTAACCTGCTTCCGCACTGCCGCACATTTTTTCGTTTGTAGAAACAGCGGGCTAGAAGGTCGCTTCATGTACTCAAGGAGTAGCGGGGTGTCAAAGATATGCTGAGCGTTCTTAATTCTGAAGTTTCCGTGTTCTTTCAGGTGAAAGCTATTATCAAGTAATCCGCGGGAGGTATCTTTAAACAGAAAGGCTGTATCATCCTGAACTCTAACGGAGCGAGAGCTTAAGCCATGGATGAAAAAGTCTTCCACCGGTAGAGGAGCTGAGCTGTCATACTGTAGAAAATTTCGGGCACCGCTGTTCTCAGCAGCAGTTTTCCACGGCAGAGCTTTGTTGCCATGAGTGAGAACAAATCCGGCATCAATCGCGCTTAGTAGCATCAAAATTAGCAGCAGGTAAGATTTTCTACCCCAGAGCTTAAAAGAGGCACCTAACAGAAGCGTAACTACTAAGGCTCTGATTAATTGAGGCAGACCGACGCGCAGACCAAAGAGACCCAGGCCAGCAAACACAATTAAGGCTAGCGGCAGATAGATTAGGTGTTTAACAGATACAGTTTCCGGCTGCCTGCGGATCTGCATTAATCCATAAGCAGCTGAGATAAAGATTAACAACACAATAAAAACCCGATAATCTGAAATCGGAAACACAGAAACCCCGAGAAAAGGAACGAGTGCAGTAATTGTTGTGTAGAGGTGAGAACTGCTCCCGGTGATCATCCCTAGTGAGAAGGTTGCTGCCACTATTAACGGAAGCAAAACCCTCCAATGATTTCTCAGACCAACGGCGGAAAGAGCAAGGATTGGTATGGCAGTATAGATAGCATACGATGAACTTTGGTGGCCCTGGAAGCTAGGATTGTACCAGCTGAAGATCAAATTATACCACATGCCCGGCGACAGAGAGTGCTTGTAAGTCAAGGCAGCCTGAACCTTTCGTGTCAGCTCATCTGAATAGAGCATAGATAGTCCGACGTGGGGACTGGCGATTAAGATACCTAAGACCAGGAGTAAGCCGATGGTACCTACCTGTCTGACTGCATAAAGACTGAACCTCTGATGACAGAGACAAACCATTAGATAAAGAGCGGTCAGGGCAAATACGCTGATCACCATCCCGGGATAAGATCCGCTAATAAAGAGCGCAGAAAACAGCGGAATCAGAAGTTTGGAGTTGCTCAGATATTTCTGGTTCTTGCTGATTTGAATTGACGCAAATAACCAAGGCAACCAACAGAATCCACGGACGATATCAGGATACAAACTGCTCCCGTAAAAGACTCCGCTTAGTTGATAGCCAAAAGCAATCACCAGCGCAGTCCCGTTCCCGGTTTTAAGTTGACGGCAGAGATAAAACATTCCGAGACTGCCCAGAAGAATATGCAGGCACTGAAGGCTTACGGCCGCGCCCATTGAATATCTCAGGCCTGGCAAAGAAAAAATCCAATTTAACGGATAGAAGAAATAGTACTGTGGGTTGACCGCGAGGGGGTAGCCCATCGATTGCTGCGGGACCCAATCAGGAAATAATCCTGCAGAGATAGCGGAAGTCCAGTAGGAGACATTAAATTGGTAGCTAAGCAGGAAATCCCCGGTGAAGCCGGAGAATGCGAAGTAATGATCTCTAAAAATTACGAGGTTTTGGCCTACTAAAATGACTAAGCAGCCGAACATTAGCCACCTCTGCCGCGAAATACGAAGCTGCCTGATTGAGAGCAGAAGTGAGTGCAAAGTAATGACTACAAAGAATACTAGTGTTGGCCAAAGTTGGAAAAATAAGCGGGGCAGAGCTGTCTCGACATGCCAGTGGAGATCGTTAGGAGTGATCAAAAAAACCCCATAGTAGGCTGAGATACTGCTGGCCAGAAAAAGAGCCAGCAAAGCGATCGGTCTGAAGTTAAGCTTTCGATAGAAAACCAGAGCTGATGCTACAGTAAAAGAAAAAATTAATAGTGCGATAAACCATGAGCCCCAAACCAGTTGAGCATTGCTGAGAAACAGGCCAGCAACAGTGAACCACCGTTGAGGATCGGTGAGCTGACCTAGTTGGTCTGAGAAGTTTGATGTCACCAAGTCGGTCTCACCAAAATAGATTAATTTTTGGATCATCACTGGAATAGCAGCCAACAATGTCCCAAAAGAAATCATAAATAGCTTTTTTAAACGATGTGTTTTACTAGTCAGCAATAAGATCAAACCGAAAAAAAACAGGATTGAGATACTGGTTAGGATCCCCTCATTCTTGACGTTTATCGGGATACCGATTATCAATCCGACCACTACCGAATAGAAGCTATTTGAGTTTCGCTCAGTCTTTAACGCGAGTGATGCAATAAAAATTGCGAGAAGGGTATAGAGCGCCAGAGGGGCATCCGCGTACTGAGTAGTGAAGTGACTCAAACATACAGATGAGCTGCTGAGAATCAGAATTGCCAGACCAGCAAAGAGATAGCCGCAGTAGCTTGTGACTGACCGGAAGACCAGATAGAAAGTCAAAACCCAAAACAGAACTGATAGCAGGAGCGGCACTTGATAGAATGCCCCACCACAGAGTTTCCACAGCAGAGCAACAACAGTCGGCAAAAGTAGAGGGTAGTCCAAATGACTGGACTTATTTGCCAAAAATATATTGCTCCAGTTGTGGTCTGCGATCAGAAACTTAGCTTTTACATTCCAGATCGCAAAGGCGTCCCACATACCCAAGGGATGATTTGCATATGCCGAAGTATACCTAAGTAAAATGACGCCAGTCAGAAGAGAGACCACCAGAACGACCGTAGACCTTACCAGACTTGATTCAGCACCTCTGATTTGAAGAAACTCTTTACTACGTCTGCTCGCTATCGGCCTTAGGGCCTTGTGAGCACCAAAACCGGCAAGAAAGATAAATGCCATGCAGTTAAATTGCGATGGTGGTGCATCAAATATGAACAAGTAATAGATATAGAGAAAATAGGTAAGGGCTACTGCCAGAGAAAGTCTCATAGTTCTTCAAGTTCTCCACAAACGAACAGACTAATATCTCCTTTCTGCTTAGAATTTACCGGCTCCCTGCAGTCGCAAGGTAGCCGGTCTGAGCATGCACTAGGCTGTAGTATAAACATCCGGCGGGAACATTTCTTAAAGATAAGAAGATGAGGAGCAATCGCAAGCTGCAGTTTAAAGAACTTCTCGCTGTTTAGAACATTGTCCTCCCTGCAGCTGGCAAAGCCGAAAGCCGCCTTAGTCTCTGGCCCCAAATTAAAACTTTCGTAATGTTGTTGTTGGTTTAACAATTTAGTTCTCATCGGCCAGTGAGCTTGGTCACTTAATTTGAAGTGTTGAAGAGATTGCGACAAAATTAGGTAGCAAAAAATTAGCGCAAAGAGATAGTAGACAACCTTCAAGAGTTTGTTTATTTTTGGCATTCTAAAGGCGTTGCTAAATTAGTGTTCTACTTGTCTTCTCTACTTATGCTCCGCCGAACCAGCCTGCTTAGTGGCGATTGAGAGTAGAGAGGAACGTTGCCAGGCAGGTTGTCCCGAATAGTATTAAAAGCTTTTTCTAATTGCCTGTAAAAGTTGTTTGAAGCTACCTTTAATCTTCAGGGTACTTTTGCACTTCAATTCGATTTTTCCAAGGTTTTACAAAACAAAGTAGACCTCGCTTATTTCACCGTTCCACTTAAACATACCAGTTACTGGTTTTGAGCTACGACCGGAGGTAAGAGAGGGCGATAGTTCAAAGGATTGCAAACGACCATTTAACTGAATCGCTCAATGCAGGATCAGATTAAACCCCCAGGAACCCCGAGTAAGAGAGTACATAGATTGATAGGAGCGCTGAGAGGACCATATACGCCAGAGAACCGAAGCCTATAGCCAACTTCTCTGTATTTGCAAGCCTTGTACTAAAAATTAGCTCTGCTGAGCGCACGGACAAAGCTAAAGTAGCGATCACCCCAAATCGGGTTTCAACGGCGATTAGAGCGGTAATCGCCAGAGTAACGAAGATTAGCCCGTCGATTAAGATGTCGTATCGGTAGTAGGGACCTAAATACCACTTTCTGATCACGGTATAGAAGCCAAGAAACGTCAGGAGAGCTGAGAGCAGTTGCGTAAAAGAGAATATCGGATGCTTTTGTTCTGCTGTATAAGGCTGGAGAAAATCGTAGTTTAAAGCATTGTAACTGTGGATCATGAGTTTGAAAAGGTTCTCTCTACTCCATTCTTTAGAAAACTCTGTAAGAGTAGACTTACAAATTATGCGGCGCAAATGCATTGTATTCTCACTGTAAGGGGATTTGCAGTGGAGCGGATTCCAGTAAGGTAGAGCATCCTCAACGTTCTCGTTTGCCGAGAGATTAGTTCCGTACTTTGTAAAGGTACTCCCCCATGCAAGTTGACTATCTAAGACATTGGTAGCCGGATAGGGATTGAGCGTACCAAAGAACTTGTAAGAAATGACAACCTGGGGAACCAGCAGCAGTCCGAAAGCGAGGACAAACAAGCTTACGCTCCAAAGTTTGGTCAGAGTATCTGTCGATCTTAGCACCAACAGCAGTGAGATAATGGCAGGCGCCATGAACAGAACTAATGACGACCTTGTCATGTAGAGTAGCCCCATGAACAATCCCAGACTAATAGCGTAACGGGTACAGGAACGGCGTTCAGATAGCAGCAAAAGCAGTGGAGTAAACAGAGCAAACAGTAGGAGTATAAAGCTCTCCTGCATTGGATATGGAATGTATACAAGGAGGAGAGGGTTTAGAAATAATGCTGGGTAAATTACCTTAAAGAAGCGTGTCCCTAGTGTCATCCACAGCACTGTAAATTCTATTGCTAGCAGAATTGTTACAGCGGTAAGAGAGTAATAGTTGAGCTGAGAATTGGGGATACCCAGCGAGTGGGACAAATCAAAGGGGAACAGCGAGAAGAAGTACGGGAAGAGGTAAGCTCGATAACCATCGTACATATGGTGTAACAGCAGCCCCTCGGTCTTATGGCCGGACATTGCCTGCAGATAGAGCTGGGAGTCGTAGGCAAAATTAAACTGCTGTGTGCTCAGGATCAGCACTAAAATAGTCGGTAGCAGCAGAAGAAAGCTATATTTTAGCTTGGTCTTGGTGCTAAGCCAGCGCGTTCTCATCTCGGTGTCCCTGCGCAGAATTGATTGGTCACAGCTCTAAGTACCTCTTGTATTTTTTTCTGCCATTGTCCTGATAAGACTTTCGTTCCAGATGATAGTAGTAATAAGCTTTATTTTCTGAGCTCAACCTAGCGCCAAACCTGCGGTGGAAACGGTTTGAGCCTGCGTTGCTCTTCATTACCTCGAAATGAGTTGCGGGGTAGTCCAAATTATAGAACCCAAATTCATAAACCATTAAAATTGACTCAATTCCAGCGGTTTTTGGCGCCTCAGGAATTGTAGCCCAGCTGCCCCACGAGAAAGAATCTGATTTAAGGTCATAAACTCTGATTAGCCCCAAAGGCTTCTGGCTCAGGTCTTCGATGACGAAATAAAAATCGGCGCCATTAGCCTCCCTATGTTTGTACTCACTAAGCCAGCTAACTTGCAGCTCAACGTCATTTGCGACAGGGCGAAGAAATTGAGCCCTCGACTGGTTGAGTCTGAGATCGAGGATAAACTGTGCGTCGCTGAGCTCCACAAGCCTCAGGCGGCTGTTTTTGGCTCTGGGAAGGTTCAGTTGTCGATTATTTATGCTGTCCCCGGTCATTCCGCCATATGTTTACATTTCTGGCTGTTAAGATAAAATTCCCTAGGACGATTGGTCAAGTAAGTAGAGCCTGCTGAAAAAGTTATTCGTGTAGGAATGGTCCGTGCTTAGGGCTTAATCTGATACCGGAAGTGCAAGGCCTTTAGCCACGAATGGCCAAAGCCCTTGCACTTTTAAATCCCGATTAATTGCAATGTTGCTATCGCATCATTAAAGTATATCTTCAGGAGGCCCTACTTTTGTCTTTTCAGCTTAAAACTTAAAGATTTTTGCG
>JAULKR010232857.1:1790-14023 GCA_032356305.1 Prasiola linearis | reverse complement strand
GCTGGCATCGCACACGGCCGACGGCCCCCTTGCCGACGGCACCAGCCCATCGGCGTCGCTTGAAAGGGGCGCGCAGACGGGCACGCCGCGCGCCGACGGCGCGTACCGTGGGAAAGCCACCGATGCCATGACGGATAGCATGACTGAGACCCAGACTCCGCGCGCGACCTACGACGTCACCGCCGTCCGCAAGGATTTTCCCATCTTGCAGCGCGAGGTACACGACGGCAAGCCGCTCGTCTACCTGGACAACGCCGCCACGACGCAGAAGCCCGTCTCCGTCATCAAACGGCTGGGGCGCTACTACGCCATCGAGAACGCCAACATCCACCGCGGCGTGCACCTGCTCTCGGCCGAAGGCACCGAGATGTATGAGGCGGCGCGCGAGACCGTCGGCCGCTTCATCGGCGCGAGCGGCCCGACCGAAGTCGTGTTCACGCGTGGCACGACGGACGGCATCAATCTGATCGCGCAGAGCCTGGGCTACGTCGGCGTACTGGGGCCGGGCAAGGAGATCCTGGTGTCGGCCATCGAGCACCACGCCAACATCGTCCCGTGGCAGATGCTGGCCGAGCGTAGCGGCGCCACGCTGCGTGTCATCCCCGCGCTGGACTCCGGCGACCTCGACCTGTCGACGCTGCCCGACCTGATCACCGACAAGACGACCGTCGTGGCGGTGACGCACACGTCGAACGCGCTCGGCACGGTCGTGGACCTGGACACGATCCTGGATGCCGCCCACGCCGTCGGCGCCATCACGCTCGTGGACGCGGCCCAGGCGGCGCCGCACGCGCCGATCAATGTCAAGGGCCTCGGCGCGGACTTCGTCGTGTTCTCCGGCCACAAGGTCTACGGACCGACCGGCATCGGCGTGCTGTGGGGGCGCGAAGCCGTCCTCGAGATGCTGCCGCCGGTGCAGGGCGGCGGCGACATGATCGACCGCGTCACCTTCGAAAAGACCACCTACGCCGAGCTTCCGGCGCGCTGGGAAGCCGGCACGCCGCACATCGCGGGCGCCCTGGGCCTGGCGACGGCGCTGGATTACGTCTCCGACCTCGGCCTGGACGCCATCGCGGCGCACGAGGCATCGGTGCTGGACTACGCCGTCGGCCGGCTGACCGACCTGGGCGTCCGGCTCATCGGCACGCCGGAGAAGCGCGCGGGCGCCGTGTCGTTCCTGATCGACGGCATCCACCCGTACGACGCCGGCACGGTGCTGGACCGACTCGGCGTCGCCGTGCGCACCGGCCACCACTGCGCGCAGCCCATCATGGACCGCCTGGGCGTGCCGGGCACCGTCCGCGCGTCGGTCGGCCTCTACACCACCACGGACGAGATCGACGCGCTGTGCGACGGCATCGAGCGCGTCCGCGCCATGTTCGGGTAGGCGTTCCGCGTTCCGAGTTTTCTGATCTGATGCCTGAACCCATGCCGACCTCTCATCCCGAAGACCACCCGAAACCTGGAACTCAGAACCTGGAACTCGACGCCCGCCAGCGCGCCCTGGCCGACGAACTGGACCTCGGCGACTGGATGCTGACCTTCCAGCACGTCGTGGACTGCGGCGACGCCATCGGCCTGCCGGACGACGAGAAGACGGACGACCGGTTGGTGCGCGGCTGCCAGAGCAAGGTCTGGCTCCACACCTGGGCCGAGCCTGCCGCCGACGGCGAGCGCTTCCGCCTGATGGCCGACTCCGAGTCCGCCATCGTCAAGGGCCTGGCCGCGCTCCTGGTCCGCGTCTTCGACGGCGTGCCGCCGGCGCAGGCCGCGACGGCCGAGCTGTGGTTCGCGAGCGAGAGCGAGCTGTCCGAACACCTGTCGCCCAACCGCGCGAATGGCCTCGCGGCGATGACAGCCCAGATCCGCGGCGAGGCCGCACGCCTCGCCCGCTGACGCTGCCGGTCGATACATCGGGCTGCGCCGGGCGTCCACACGGCGCGCGTCCACACGGCGCGCGTGCGCGCCGCCGCCGTCGGCATGGCCTCGTTCAGCGTGGTGCGCTGAGGCACCGCCGTCGGCCTGGCGTTCGGCCGGATGCGCCGTTTCCGGTCGCAGAGCGCGACACCCTCTCCCGTGTCCTCCTGAGCGGAGGCGCAGCCGGAACCGCAAGATCTCTCGCACCTCGGCGCCCCGAGACCGGCTCTCGCCTCCATCCCCAGAGCGCATCGCACCAGAGATCCCTCGACTGCGCTCTGGGTGACGATGCAGTCAGCGCACGCCGTCGGCAGCGCACGCCGTCGTCGCAGTGCAAAGGGGACCCGAGGCCATCGCCCCGAGTCCCCTGCGGTCTTGTCCGAGTCGCTCCGCCTACTGCGCGGCGCGCACGTCGGCCAGGGTCTGCTGGAAGGCGCCGAGCGGCTGCGCGCCGTTCAGGAAGCGGCCGTCCACGAAGAACGCCGGCGTGCCGGTCACGCCCAGTTCCTCGCCGAGCGCCATCTGCGCCTGGACCGCCGCGGCGGCAGCACGGTACGTGTCGGAGCTCGAGTCCGAGGCGCACGTGGTCCACGCCGCCATGTCGATGCCCGAGCCTGCCAGCGCGGCGCGGCTCTGCGCGATAACCGTCTGAACCGACAGTGTGCTCTGCTGCTCGAAGTAGGCATCGTGCAGCGTCCAGAAGGCATCCTGGCTCTGCTGCGCGGCGCACGTGGAGGCCACGGCGGCCGGCTGCGCCCACGGGTGCATGCCGAGCGGGAAGTGCGCGTAGACCAGTTTCACATCCGGGTTCTGGGCCAGCACCTGGTCCACGGTGGACGAGGCGCGCTTGCAGAACGAGCACTCGAAGTCCGAGAACTCGACGATGGTGATGGCGCCATCCGGGTTGCCGCGCACCGGCAGACCGGCGACGGCCTCCGCGAGTTCGTCAGCGACTTTCTGAGCCTCGACGGCCTCGGCCGCCATGCGTTCGGCGCGCGCCGCGTTCAGTTCCTCCGTCGCGCGGCTCACGTCGATCTCGCCGGAGGCGAGGAAGAACAGCGTCTCGGTGCCGGCGTCCACCAGGAACGGCTGGCCGCCGCGGCCCGGGATCATCAGCAGGCCGCGGTCCCACCCGTCGATGCCGCTGGCCTCCAGGCTGTCGATGCGCAAGTCGACGCCGTCGAGTTGGGGCACTTCGAGGACGATGTTGGCCAGGATCTGCGCCGAGCGGTCTCCCGACGGCGACTGGCTGTTGGCGGGGCCGCAGCCGAAGGCGAGGACGGCGAAAAGGGCGACCGAAACGAAACGGGACATAAGAGCGCGGGGAGGGATGACGGCGGACGCCACAATGTGTGCAGATCGCACGCGCGGCGCCGTGAACTCGTCGTCCGAACGGATCGAGCGCCTCGGCTCGTGTGTCTCGTGACCGCGGACGGCGGCGCACGGCGTATGGGTGAGCAACGGGCACTCGCGCTCGACTCCGCCTACACGCCCCTTCGGTACGATGCGACGGCTCTCCCCTCTCGCCGTTTTGCTCGGCCTGTCGCTCGTGCTGCTCGGGTGCCCGCGCCCCCGCCATCGGTGCCGCCGGCGGACGACTTCGCCGCGCTCGAGACGCGCCTCGTCGGCGCGCCCCACGTCACGGTTCGCGTCGTGGCGTCGTCGTCACTCAACCGCGACCCGCTCACGCACGACCTCGACGCTCGCATCACGCTCGGCCCGGACGATCGCATCGCTATCACGGCGACGGGCGAGATCGACGGCGAGCCCGTAGACCTCCGCATCGACACGACGGCGCCGCGTGCGCTCGTCGTCGGCCGCCTGCTGCGTGACGGCGCCCTCAGCCTGCTCCGCTCGCTCACTGCCGACGGCACGCTGGACCTGTCGGCCAACGCCCGGCGGGCCGTCGTGCTCACCGGGCAGGGCTGGGAGTCTCACGACACCGGCGACGCCCGCGGCGTCCGTTTCCGCGAAGGCGACACGCTCTCGACGCTCTGGATCGACGACGACACGGACCGGCTCGTCTCCCGAACGACGCGCACTGCGGACGAGTCTCTCGTCGCGTTCGAGCGCTATCCCGAGTGGTCTTTCGAACCGGTGGGCGCCAGCCTGTAAATCTCAGACCTCGACGTAATGCGGCTCAGCAGTCCAGCGCGCGGACGAAGTCGACCATCGCGCGGCCCGCGACGCGGTCCGTCCGGCTCATCGTCGGCACGATGCGGAAGTGGGACGAACCCGGCACCAGCGTCGTCGTGACTGGCACGCCGGCGGCACGCAGCGCGTCGACGAACAGCTCGTTCTGGCGGATCAGGGCCGGGTAGTCGCCTTCGGCCCAGATGACGTGCATCGGTGGCAAGCCCGGGCGGATCAGCGGCACGACCGATCCTTCGGCCTGCCACGGCGCAGGCGTCGCCGGCGGCGTGTTCGTGACCGGCGTGCCGCGGGGCGCAAAGCGCTCCACGTAGTAGTCGTAGTTGTCCGCGATCACGAACGACTCGCGGTCGCGGAGATCGAGCGCGGCGCCGCTGACCGGCAGCACACCGCAGACGGCGCCGTCGGGCAGGCCCGCCGCGCGCTGGGCGTCGGCGTCCACGGCCAGGCGTGCGGCGAGGTGCGCGCCTGCGGAGTGCCCCGAGAGCACCAGGCCGTCGGCGTCGCCGCCGCGCGCGGCGACGGTGTCTCGGATCGCCGCGACCGCCGCAGCCACGTCGGCGAGTTGCTCGCGCCACGTCACGCCGGGCTGCAAGCGGTAGCTGACCGTCGCCGCGCCGACGCCGTGCCCGGCGAACAGGCGGCCGATGTTGTTGTAGATGTCGGCGCCGCCGAACTCGTAGTCGCGGTCGCCCTCGGTCCAGCCCCCGCCGTGGATGAACACGACCGTCGGCCAGGGCTGCGTGCCGACGGAGTCGGTGAGCGGCAGGAACAGGTTGAAGCGGTGCTTCGGCTCGCCGCCCGGCAGGTAGGGCAGGTCCGGGACGGCGTTCGCCTCGGGCAGCGGCGCGCGGTCGTAGACGAACGAGATGCCCGCTCGCTTCGCCAGCCCGCACCCCGAGACCGTGATAGCGAGCAAGGCGAGAGCGAGGAGTCGGATCATGCGAAGAGGGAGGCTTGCCCGCGTTCCAGGTCCAGGAGCGCGCGCTTGCGGTGGAGGCCGCCCGCATACCCGACCAGCGCACCGCCGGATCCGATCACCCGGTGGCACGGCACCACGATGGCGATCGGGTTCGCGCCGTTCGCGGCGCCGACGGCCTGGGCGGCGCCGGGATCCCCGAGGCGCCGCGCGAGCGCGCCGTAGCTCGTCGTCTGCCCGAAGGGAATGTCGGCCAGCGCGTCCCACACGCGCTGCTGGAACGGCGTGCCCGCCGGAGCCAGGTCCAGGTCGAACGTGTCGCGCTCTCGCGCGAAGAATGCCGCCATCTGCTCCCGCACGGCCGCCAGCCCGTCATCGTCTCGGCTCGCATCCGTCGGTGGCTCCGCATCGAAGGCGAGACGCGTCAGCGCGCCGCCGTCGGCGACGGCCAGCAGCGGCCCGAGGGGCGTCGGGACGACGGTGTAGCGAAGCGGCATGGTGTGGCTCGGGGGCGAACGGCCACGATACCGCAATGCGCCGTCGGCGTCTGTTGCGAGTCAACGGGACGTCTTCATATGGGGCGAGGTAGCTATGATTCTCAAACCCAGGAGTGCGCGCCCACTATTTGCTGTCACCACGAGAACTCAGCATCTTCGTCGTCGGGGTATGGCTTGTCTCCAGACCGTTTTAACTCTGGATAGAAGTGATAAATGACAGCTCCGTGTAGAGCTGCAATGCCTTTCGCGTAGTCGTCATCCGGGTTGTACTCCCTCGCAACTGCTCTGGCGAGCCGATCTCGCTCGTATGCCTCAATGGACTGGTAATCGCCCTCTACTTCGCTTCGCTCTGCCAAGTAGGTGCCTACAACACGCAGCCCACCTTCTCGAACGCTCTGCTCGTCTGCTATCGGAACATCGGCCTGTACTTGCATCGGACCATAGGTACCGCCTTTCCGAAGCAAAGCCCTCTCAATGGCCTGAACTAGCCGAGGGCGCTGAAACCCCTCGTACACCATCACTGTGTAGACCAATGATTCTGCAAGCTTGTCAGGGACGAAGGTGGCTACGAGAGCGCCATGACGACTCTTGAGCGAATCGTAGGCATGCCTGACATATGCTTCCTTCCGTTTCTCGGCTCTGCTTGTCCCCACGTCTAATCGATTCAGCGTCGCGTACACGAACACAGCTACCAACACCCACAGTTCGGTCGACACGCTCGCAGGATCCGGTAGGAGGTACGCCCGAACGCTGATGACACGGTCGTAAAGCCACCAAGCCCCAGCGATGGTCGCAAAAGCAAGTGCTGCTTCTCTCCACCAATCGATGATTCGTGCACGCTCGTAAGCGAGGTTGTGTGCCACCCGGAGCGCCACGTAGAAACCAGCCACGCGCCACGCGCCTACCACGAAGGAGTCTAGCCCGACGGCGTAGAGTCCTGTTGCTGCGATCACGATCCCGACAAGCGGCGCAAATATTCTGAATGCGACGTTGAAAGCTGGCGCTTCGTCACGTTTTACAAAAAGTGAGAGCGAGAGGTACCCCGTCGTGGTAGAGTGACGACCAAACCACCCAATCAGAAAGAACAGAAAGACGGCGAACGCAAATTGAGATAGAGCGACGGCCATAGCATAGGAAGCGTAAGCGAGCCGGAGCATACCAGGCCGAATCGCAAAGCGCGAGAACAAAAGACCCTCCCCGCAACGAGTTGCGGGGAGGGTCTGTGGGCCCTACTGGATTCGATTCTTGCGACTGCTTGCTAGCTGAATACGCAAGAACGCCCTACACATCGATATAAATGCCGATCAGGGTTCTCGCAGCCATCGAATCTCGCAGCCCATACCGTAGATTGTTGGACCCAATGTTGGACCCATCGCCCGATCCGCTATGTCCACCCCGTCTGTCAAACTGTACCAGAAGGCCTCCAAGGTGAAAGCCGACGGAACTGCCCCGATCTACGTGCGGGTCGTTGCAAACCGGAAGTCCCGGCTCATTTCCACCGGGGTATACGTTGAGCCCAAGCACTGGAACTCAGACAAGGGCCAAGTTCGGGCCTCACACAGAATCGCAGCCAGGCTGAACCAAGAGCTTCAGACGACGCTGCACGATGTCCAAAGCACAGCGTTCGGCGCTGCGACAGCCGTGGCTGTGAAGGTGGCAATGGACGGCCCCGGCGGGAGCCTCACGGGGTACTTCGAGACATACATCGATCGGCTGCGCGCACAAGGTGACCGCTCCTTCTGGGAGGTAAAGAAGTACAGCTCGACGCTCAACAAGCTGAGGGCAGCTCTTGGAAGCAAGCTCGCGTGGCCTGAGGTAGACCGTGACGGACTTTCCAAATTCGAGCGTCACTGCCGCGACGAATGCGGAAACAACGCCAACACGACTCGAAAGGAGCTCACGCGACTCCGGAGGGTATACAAGGAGGCGATCCGTGACGGGGTTATTCAACCGTCCGACGATCCGTTCATCACCTACACGAAGCCGAAGGCTCAAAGGGTGGAGCGGCGAAAGCTCACGCTCGAAGAGGTCGAGAAGCTCGCGGAGCTCGGGGCGTCCGACGGAGTGCCGGACGGATCACCTGAGGCGGTGACGCGTGACGCATTCGCCTTCAGCTTCTACACGGCGGGCATGCGGTTTGGAGACGTAGCGAGGTTGAAGGCCACGGACATCAAAGCAGGACGTGTGGTCTACCGGATGCTCAAGACAGGAACTCCAATGACGGTGCCAGCGCCGAAGCCTGCGATTGAGATTGCAGAGAGATACGCCGGGACAGCTGGGGCTCGAGGTGGTTTCCTATTTCCCCTACTGAAAGAGGGAGACGATTTAGACGGTGTGCGTCTCCGAAAGCGGATATCCAGCTGCAACACGATGGCGAATAGCGCGCTCAAGACGTTAGGGTCCCTTGCAGGGATCGGAGCCGATGGTCTCTCCTTCCACGTCGCGCGTCACTCGTTCGCTGACTTCGCCCGTCGCCGGTCGGGTAATCTCTACGCGGTTTCGAAGAGCCTCGGCCACGGAAACCTGGCGACGACCGAGATCTACCTCAAGTCGTTCGACGTGGACGCAGTAGACTCGCTCGCCCAAGAGCTATGGACATGAGCGCCCAAGGCCGAGAAGACTCAAACCACGCCGAACGCCAGAACCAATCAGAGCATGTTCTGGCCTTGGGCGCTGATGAAATCGAACGAGAGATCTGGTCTCGCCAGACCCCACAGTTCCCTTTATCAGCTGAGCTCCCCGACGGATACGTCGCCGAGATGTGGGATACCATTACAGCGACGCTATCCCACCCTGGTGGATACGCTTCGGTAGATGCGCTGAGAGCCGGCGTTGAGCGAACGCTTGATTCGAAGCGTCGGCGACTTGATCAAGACCGGGCCCATCGCCGCGCCATGGAGACAATTGGTGCCGGAATGGCTGAACTCGCTACGATCCACGGCGATGTGGACGCATTCGCGCTCATCGCAGGCGGGAGCGTGTCGGACCAGGTGAAAGGAATGCAGGAATGGACCCTGGTAGCCGAGGCCCCTGATCTTAACGTTTCTCGGTTGCTGAGATCTGAGACATCTGGCCAACTGACGCATGAACCGGAGGAAGTCCTCACAACGCCAGCCTACGAACTCAGATACAAACAGCAGAGCGGTGACTACCTCACCCCAGGCAAATACGGCTCTGACGTACTCCGTGTGCGCCCAGGCGACTCCTTCCGACATCCTGCTTCTCGATTCGGCTTCCGACGTTTGATCGATGGAGCGCTGCTGACAAGGCTTGGGTGGCTTATCGAAGTACTCGAGTTCCGTCTCGCCTTGGTTGAGCAGGTGCTGATGGAATACGAGATTTTCGGCATCGCGCTTCCCTACGACGCACGCCCGGAACGCGGCTCCACAACGAGGGAAACTGGCGAAAGCCACTCAGCGGAGCAGCTGGATGCCGATGCCAGAACTTTTATATCGAGCGTCGAATCAGCAATTCGCAGGGTTGAGGATGAGGCAGAGCAGTACGGGAGCAGCAAGACTATCACGACCCTCAAGAACGCCATCGTAGTCACCGCGGAGGCCCAGGACGAGACCTACTCACTGGGCGACGTAGACCGCATGTTCAAGCTGTTGGAGATATATCAGCCACGTAAGGGCCAGCGGGGCCGACCTTCCGAGCAAGAGAGTGAACAGGCTTACACGGAGGCAACAAGGCGCGTCTCTGAGCTAGTAGAGATGACTGCCGCCAGCGGCGCATCGGTTGACGGCGAGTCCTAATTCTGGGCTATTCGGAGGAGAGGCTCATTATTGATCGATTCGGGGATTCACCATCTTCTGGGCACTACTCATAGCCCGGCCCCGCGCCGTCTCCCATAGAAGACCTCTCTACACTCGTTAGCTCGCTACTCGCGAGCGCCATTCACGACCGCGTCGAATCCGCTGTCGAATCCGCCCTACTCCGTGTGCTGCCGTCAGCCATTCGGCGCGCGTCTCTCCCGCAGTATCTCACGAAGGCTCAGCTCTCAGAGCTAAGCGGAATGAGCGTGCGGAAGATCGACTACATGCGGTCGGCCGGTCATCTCCCCTACCTGAAGCACGGCCGCACCGTGCTGTTCAGGACGACCGATGTCGAAGCCTACCTCTCAGAAGGAGAGGTAGCTGCTTGGGCGCTGGGCGGGCCGGCTACCGGCTAGAGGCCTGGAGCACCACCCACTGCCGCGTACCGCGGCCGGTTGCCAAGCTCGCGCACCACCGACCGAGGCGACTCCACCCAGGTAGACATCGACGCCAGATGCCAACCGCCCTCACGATAGAAACACAAATTGAACACAGAATCATGAAAATGAACAAAACCAACTCCGAGACCCCGCACACACCCGAGCACTCTGACTCGCCCAAGCCTAAGAACGGAGAGCCGGAGGCCACAAATACCTTGGAGGCATCCAGCAGCAGCCAGACTCATGCAGACGAACCGACCATGACTTCGCTGACAACGAAGGAAGAGAAGTCGCTTAAAGAGCTCGAGCGCCAGATCCTCAAATCACAGCGGACGTGGCGCGTTCGAGCTCGAGCGCTCTCTCTCATCCAGTCCAAGAAGCTCTGGCGTGGCAATTACGACTCGTTCGGCGAGTACACTGAGGACCGGTGGGACATCAAGCGTGCTCGCGCCTACCAACTGATCATCGCTGCTGAGTTTTGTCAGCACATCGAGGATGTGGGCAGCGAGCTTCCAGCCAGTGATTCCCATGTCCGAGCACTCACGGGAATTCCCGAGGTTCAGCAAGCGCTCGACCTCTGGGACCGCATCGTTACACAAGCCGGGGACGCGTCGCGAGTCACCCGCGCGCTTGCCGACGCTGTCGCTGCTGAATACGAAACTGAGATCCAGGAGGAAGTCACCTCCTCTGGTGGACGGATCTACCTGACGGACGAAGCCAAGGACCTCATCGAGTCCAGAACGACTCCAAAGGCGACCGGCGTAGAGAAAAAGCAGCCGGACACTCTGGTGCTACCGCTCGTGACCGTCCCACCCAGCTATCTCGACCACGATGTCACGCAGGGACCGGCCATCGTCCCTGCCGACTTGATTGGGGATCTGAATGAGGAGACGATCTCGAGCCTCAGCGAACAGTTCGCGGCGCACTACCAGGACCAGAGCAAAACTGGCCCCGTGATGAATCTCACCAACGAGCACGTGGGCTGGGCATGCTGGACACTCAACGTGGTCACTGGCTGCAACTGGGGGTGTTCGTTCTGCTACGCGAGAGAGATCGCCGAACTGCGATACCCGCAAGGCTTCGCCCCGACGGTGCACCCGGAGAGGTTCGCAGCTCCGAGCAACACCAAAATCCCGAAGCGGCTTGAAGGCGACGACGCTGCCCGTCGCGTGTTTCTAGGCTCACAGGCCGACTGGATGGACCCTAGTTTTCCGGACTCCGTGATCCAGGCGACACTTGACATGTGCCGAGCCAATCCGGAGTGGACGTTTATGACGCTTACGAAGCAGCCGGCTCGTCTCACAGAGTTCGAGTTCCCCTCAAACGTCTGGGTCGGCGTCACGGTCACTCGCCAAGGGCAGGTAAAAGCCGCCGAAGCTGCTTTCGCCAAGATTGACGCGGCCGTCCGCTGGGTTTCGTTCGAGCCACTCCATGGACAGGTTGTTCTGGAGCGACCGGAGCTCGTTGATCTCTACGTCATCGGCGCCGAGCGCAAAACTCGGCAGCGTCCTATGGTGAAAGAGACGGAAGCAAAGTGGGTCGACGTGCTCCGTCTCCAAGCCCGAAATGCCGACATGTCCATCTGGGAGAAGGAAAATCTCAGGGTCCATCTCCGTGAGATGCCAACGCCACGAGAGTTCGGTGCTCTGTCGACAGATACGAAGAGCACAGTTGATGGCCTCGGCGAGAGTCTCGGCGCGGTTATTTCAACTGCACCCGACCGTGGAAGCCAGCCTCCAAAGCGTTTTGGACTCCGAAAGCCAAGCGCGCTCGCTGACGATCACTTTGATGCTGTGAAGGAGTAGTCTTACTGTCGCTGGCACGCGCTGGGCTCCGCTGCAACCCAACGGCTGCAGCGGAGCCCCACAGCGGGCCACGTACCCTACACTTCTCCCGCCAGTTTGCATGTCAGTCCTCGTCTCCTGGATCGCCCGGAACAACGACCCGTACGAACGGGACAGAAAATCTGGAAAAGCGAGATTGGTGGATGGGATTCCTGTTCTCGGCCCCACTCTGACGCTTCTCTTCGACGACGACTCGCCATATTCCGGAGAAGTGAGGGACGTATTCCTGCTAGTCCAACTCAATCCGCAACAGCCCGATGACCAAGCGGCTGCACGCGCGGTTGCCGAAGAGACGGAAGCAGCTATCGCAGAGCGCGACGCATCAATCCGCGTCCATCTCAGATTTTGGAACGGGACAGACCCAACCGATCACCGAGCGCTCTTCGAGTTTCTCAAGTCCAGCCTGCCAGTCATTCGTGGAAGCGTTCCTGGCCGCGAGCTGGTAGTTCACGCGAGCCCCGGCACCGGCGCCATGCACGCTGTCTGGGTATTGCTCTCGGAGACGGGACTCATTGGCGAGCCGTATGTCGTAGTACAAAGCGTTCCAGGTCGGTTTCGCAATGCAGGAGATCCGGCAGTGCTGCCAGTCGAGATTCACCTCGACACGCTCTACAAGGCAGCCCGCGCTTCTCGCCCACACCTGCCGTCCGACACAGCCGAACCTGGCTTCTGGGACCCCTCCCTTTTCCAGTCAGACAGCCTCAAACGGG
>JAULKR010232746.1:0-14306 GCA_032356305.1 Prasiola linearis | reverse complement strand
GGAGCCCTGCCCATGTCCGATTCCGGAATCCATTCCGGCCCCGCCTTCACCGTCACGCGCGACGGCGACGTGCTGCGCCTGCATTTCGACGCGCAAGGCTCGAAGGTCAACGTGTTCGACAAGGTCGCGCTCGAGGACCTGGGCCGCGCGCTCGACGCGATCGACGGCCAGGAGGGCGTGTCGGGGCTGCTGATGACGAGCGGCAAGGGCGTGTTCGTCGCCGGCGCCGACATCAACGAGTTCCTGGGCTACTTCCAGGCGCCCGACAGCGAGCTGGAGGCCATGCTCGATCGCGTGAACGCGATGTTCAACCGCTTCGAGGCGTTCCCGTTCCCGAGCGTGGCCGTGATCAACGGCGAGGCGCAGGGCGGCGGCTTCGAGTACTGCCTGGCGGCCGACTTCCGCATCATGGCCCCCACCGCGCGCGTCGGCCTGCCCGAGGTCAAGCTCGGCATCATGCCGGGATGGGGCGGCTCGGTGCGCCTGTCGCGCATCCTGGGCGTGGACAACGCCGTGGAGTGGATCGCCACCGGGGCGTCCAAGAAGGCGAAGGACGCGTTGACCGATCATGCGGTGGACGCCGTCGTGCCGATGGAAGGCCTGGAGGCCGCGGCGCTGGCCATCGTGGAGCAGGTGCGCACCGGCAAGATCGACGTGGCGGGCAGAAGAAAGCTCAAGATCTCCCCGCTGCTGCTGTCGGATCTCGAGCGCACCATGGCGCTGGAGACCGCGAAGGCCGTGGTGGTGTCGAAGGCAGGGCCCCACTACCCGTCACCGCCGCTGATCGTCGAGACCATCGGGCGCGGTGCGACGAAGGGCCGGGACGCCGCGCTGAAGATCGAGTCGGAGAGCTTCGTGAAGCTCGCCAAGACCGACGTGGCGGCGAGCCTCGTCGGCATCTTCCTGAATGACCAGCAGCTGAAGCGCATCGCGCGCGGTCACGTGAAGCGGGCGGTGAAGGTCGACAAGGCCGCCGTGCTGGGCGCCGGCATCATGGGCGGCGGCGTCGCCTACCAGAGTGCCAGCAACGGCGTGCCCATCGTCATGAAGGACATCCGCTCCGAGGCCATCGACGCGGGCCTGGCCGAGGCCGGCAAGCTGCTGGGCAAGCAGGTGCAGCGCGGCAAGCTGAAGCCCGAGGGCGTCATGAGCGTGCTCAACGCCATCCAGCCGGCGCTGTCCTACGGCGAGTTCGGCGACGTCGACCTCGTGGTCGAGGCCGTGGTGGAGAACGCGAAGGTCAAGGCCTCGGTCCTGGCGGAGGTCGAGAAGCACGTCTCCGACGACACCGTCGTCACCACCAACACGTCCACCATCTCGGTGAACCTGCTGGCGAAGTCCCTGCAGCGCCCGGAGAACTTCTGCGGCATGCACTTCTTCAATCCCGTGCACCGCATGCCGCTGGTCGAGGTCATTCGCGCCGAGACCTCGTCGGACGTGGCCATCGCCACCACCGTGGCCTACGCGCAGGCGATGGGCAAGACGCCCATCGTCGTCAACGACTGCCCGGGCTTCCTCGTCAACCGCGTGCTGTTCGCCTACTTCGGCGGCTTCAACCGCCTGGTGGCCGACGGCGGCAAGATCCCCGTCATCGACAAGGCCATGGAGCGCTTCGGCTGGCCGATGGGGCCGGCGTATCTCCTGGACGTCGTGGGGCTCGACACCGGCAAGCACGCCGCGGCCGTCATGGCCGAGGGCTTCCCCGAGCGCATGGGCGGGGACCACATGGGCAACGGCGGCCGCACCGTCATCGACGCGATGTTCGAGGCCGAGCGCTACGGCCAGAAGAACGGCAAGGGCTTCTACAAGTACGAGCCCGACCGCAAGGGCCGGCTGCAGAAGCTGCCCGACCCCGACGGGGACGCGATCGTGGCCGGCGTGCGTGGCGACGAGAAGGACTTCGAGGCCGACGACATCGTCGACCGGCTGATGGTGCCGCTGTGCGTCGAGGCGGCGCGGTGTCTCGAGGACGGCATCGTCGGCACGGCCGCCGAGGTCGACATGGGCCTGGTCTACGGGCTCGGCTTCCCGCCGTTCCGCGGCGGCGCGATGCGCTGGGTGGACCGGCGCGGCGTGGCCGCGTTCGTCGAGCGGGCCGATGCGCTCTCGAAGGACCTCGGGCCGCTGTACGCGCCCACCGACCGCATGCGCGAGATGGCCGGCAACGACACCGGCTTCTACGACATCTACGCAGGAGACAAGGCATGAGCGGCTTCCAGGCACGCGACGTCGTCATCGTCGACGGCGTGCGCTCCGCGATGGGGCGATCGAAGGCGGGGGGGTTCGCGAACGTGCGCGCCGAGGACCTGTCGGCCGCCCTGGTGCGGGCCCTGTTCGAGAGAAACCCCGACGTGCCCATGGCGGACGTCGAGGACGTCGTCTGGGGCTGCGTGAACCAGACGCTGGAGCAGGGCTTCAACGTGGCGCGCGCCATCTCCCTGATGGCGGGCCTGCCCAAGCAGGTGGCGGCGCAGACGGTGAGCCGCCTGTGCGGCTCGTCGATGAGCGCGCTGCACATCGCCGCCCACGGCATCATGTCCGACTACGGCGACACCTTCGTGGTCGGCGGCGTGGAGCACATGCAGCACGTGCCGATGATGCACGGCGTGGACCTGAACCCCGGCATGAGCCGGTTCATGGCCAAGGGCTCGATGATGATGGGCCTGACCGCCGAGATGCTCGCGCAGGTGCACAAGGTGGAGCGCGCCGAGATGGACGAGTTCGCGTTGCGCTCCCACCGGCGCGCCCACGCGGCCACCGAGGCGGGGCGCTTCGACGACGAGATCGTGCCGATCGAGGGCCACGACGAGAACGGTGCGCTGAAGGTGATCGACAGGGACGAGGTCATCCGCCCCGACACGTCGCTGGAGTCGCTCGGCTCGCTGCCGCCGGCGTTCATGCCGAAGGTGGGCAAGGTGACGGCGGGTTCGTCGTCGGCGATCTCGGACGGCGCCTCGGCGATGCTCGTGATGAGCGGCGAGAAGGCGATGGCGCTCGGCGTCACGCCGCGCGCGCGCATCGTCGGCATGGCCGTGTCGGGCTGCGACCCCGCGATCATGGGCTACGGCCCGGTACCGGCGTCCAGGAAGGCGCTGAAGCGCGCCGGCATGGAGGTGTCCGACATGACGCACGTGGAGCTCAACGAGGCGTTCGCCGCGCAGTCGATCCCGGTGCTGCGCGATCTGGGCCTGGCGGACGATCTGGACCGCAAGGTGAACCTGAACGGCGGGGCGATCGCGCTCGGCCACCCCCTGGGCTGCTCCGGCACGCGCATCCTGACCACCCTGCTGAACGTGATGGACCAGAACGACGGCGAACGCGGCCTGGCCACCATGTGCATCGGCATGGGGCAGGGCATCGCGACGGTGGTCGAGCGACTGCGCTGAGGTAGCGGCGTCACGCGGGGCCGGGGGAGGGCGGGCTTCCCCGGCGACGCATCGATCCCGCCACGGCCGCCAGCAGGAGCGCGGGCCAGCCGACGGCTCCCCCGCCCGAGTCGGCATCGCCGTTCGCGTCGACGGGTCCCGGGTCCGCCCCTTCGCTCGTCACGCCGCCGTCCGTTCCGGTATCCGGCACGTTCGTCGGGCCGATGCCGGGCCGCCCCGAGGCCACGACCTCGTAGTCGGCCGCCTCGAAGCCCACGACGGCCACGTAGCGACGGTCGGCCGAGTCGAGCTCGCAGGCATCGACCTTGGAGCTCGCGCTGTGGGCCGCGGCGGCGCACACCGGGTCCGACTCGAGCGTCGGGTCGTCGAACACGTACAGGTCCGCGTCCCCCGTGCGCGAGGTCAGCGAGACGGTGTCGGCGCCGTCGATGCGGAAGAGCGCCGTGTCGCCCGCGGCGAGCGTGCCGCGTACCGGCACGTCGAGCGAGAGCGGCACGAAGGTCGCGTCGTCGCCGGGTGGTGTCGTCACCGGCGCGGGCGTCGTCGGGGTGGTGGGTGTCGGGGTGGTCGGCGTGAACGGTCCGGGCGCGGGCACGTCGCTCCCGTCGTCCATGGCCAGCGCCGGCGTGTTCTCGGCGAAGTATTCCATGCTGTCGGCGTTGTCGACCGACAGCGCGGGGTCGCTCGCGGCCAGCGCCGCCACGGCGGACTGGCCGTACCGGTGGTCCTCGGTGCCCGCCACCGCGGTGAAGTGGGACAGCTCGTGCACGAGCGTGCCGGCGCGCGAGTCGGTGCCGAGCGTGGCCGCGGAGAAGAAGGTCGGGCACAGGTAGATGTCGTAGGGCTGGCCCGTGTACACGTACGCGAAGACCCCCGGCTCGTCGCAGGTGCAGTCCAGCGTGAGCGTCCGGCCCGTGAGCGCGGCGGCGATGGCCTCGAAGTCGGCCGTGACGTCCGCGTAGCGGGCGTCGGTCCAGGCACCGAACCAGCGCGTGTAGCGCGGCGACGCGGCACGCCGCTCCGGCGCCAGTCCGACGAGCGCGTCGCGTGCCTCGACGGCGATGCGCTCGGCCGCGGCCACGGACGACGCGAGCTCGTACTGCCGGGCGGCGCTGCAGCCCGCGTAGGCCGGAGGGCGGGCACGCGGACCGGCGTCGTTCGGCCGCAGCGTCAGCTCCAGCGCACCGTCCGGGGCGTCGGGCACGACGCTCGCGAGCTCCGGCGCCTCCGGGTCCGCTCCCGCGCCCGGGTCGGAGACCGACGGGTCGTCGAACGGGGCACCGTCGGCAACGGTCCGGAACGTGCCGTCGAAGCGCACCCGGTAGTCGCCGGCACGCGTCACGTCGTAGTGGTTCGCCAGCGCCACGGTGCTCGTCACGGTCTCTTCCGGGGCCAGCTCGACGAAGTCGTCGGGGCCCGGAGGCGCGCGCTTGTAGTGCCGCCCGACGTAGGCGGGTCGCTCCACGGCCGGCCATCCCTTGACCGTGCGACGCAGCTCGAACGCGTCCTCGGCCAGGACCGTGTCGAGCGCGGTGCCGGTGCGCAGCACCCGGACCGGCTCATCGCCGTCGTTGAACAGCTCCAGGCGCAGCTCGCCCTCGAGCTCGCCCGCCGTCAGGCGTACCGACAGCCCGGTGTCGGCGGATGCCGGTGCGGTCGCGAGCGACAGGGCGATCGCCGCGGCGAACGGAGCGACTCGGGCGACGACGGTGCGCGGGGGACGACGATGGCGTACGGGCCGTCTCGTCGAGTCCGGCGTACGGAACGGCGGTGTCGGAAGAGGGGTCCGCATCGACGAAGCAGGTCCGGTCACGCGCCCGTGAGCGGCGCCGTGCACGCGTGCAGCAATTGTCGAGCCGGACCCCGCGCGGCGCTCAGCGACGCTCGATGACGACCGGATCCTCGTCGGCGGCCACCAGCGCCGCGTAGCCGGTGCCGTCGTCCAGGACGGCCGGGCGCGGCATGAACTCGATCGAGTATGTGCCGGGTTCGTCGAACGCGTAGGCACGCGACAGGTCCAGCGTGCGCTCGAACGTCTCGCCCGGCGCCAGGCGCACCAGCGCGTCCTCACCGGGGGGCAGGGCCCGCTTGACCAGGCGACCGCGGTAGACCACCGGCTCGCCGTCGCGCGACACGTGGAAGACGTCCGCGGACAGCGTGCGCTCGAACGGCGTGTTCCAGAGCAGCAGCGTCGCGCCCTCGGCCGTCGCGTTGCGCGCCTCGACCACCAGCTCCAGCGGCCCGCCGACGACGGAGCGCGGCGCGGCGGCGCGCACGCTCACGAGCAGCGTGTCCGGCGAAGCCTCGGCCTCGCCCCGCGCCGCCGTCCCGGTCGATCTCGCGACCGGTGCGTTCGCGTCCGTCATCGTCGCTTCCCCTTCGGTGGCCGTGCCTTCGATGGCCGCTCCTTCGATCACCCTCGACCCGCCGCCGGCATCGTCGCCGGCGGCGGGCGAGGGTACCGACGGGCCGTCCACGGTGCAGCCCGCGGCGCCGAGCAGCGTCAGGATCGGCAGCGCGCACGCGGCGTGTCGTGCGTGACGGATCATGCCCGCTTCGAACCGTGCGGGGACGTGCCGGGCACCGGACGCCCGCGCTGCCGGCGACGCCGGGCCGCGACGCCGCCCAGCAACCCGAGCCAGCTCCAGCCCGCGACACCGCCACCGGCCGATCCGCCGCCCGTGCCGCCGACCGGGTCGTCGACCACGCCGCCCCCGATACCCGCGAACGGACCGTTGCCGGGCGAGGTACCGCCCAGGTCCAGCGCGGTGGCGAGGATCTCGTAGTCGGTGTCGGTGAACCCGCGCACCGCGACGTACCAGGTGTCGCCGGACGGCAGCTCGCACAGGTCGAGCGTGGAGTCCGCGCTGAAGGCGGCCGCC
Source organism: Prasiola linearis (assembly GCA_032356305.1). Taxonomy (NCBI): domain Eukaryota; kingdom Viridiplantae; phylum Chlorophyta; class Trebouxiophyceae; order Prasiolales; family Prasiolaceae; genus Prasiola; species Prasiola linearis. Next base: position 8,038 of record JAULKR010232746.1, on the reverse strand, counting down.
ACGCATACCGGTTCGTCCAGCGCCGGGTCGTCGAACACGTACAGGTCGGCATCGCCCGACAGCGAGGTCAACGAGATCGAATCGGCCCCGTCGGCGCGGAACACCGCCACGCCGCCTTCCGCGAGCGAGCCGCCGACGCGCGTGCCCGGGGGAAGGTCGGCGAACTGCCCGGAGCCCGACGGCGGACGCGGCGCGGGCGGACCGTCGTCCGGCAACTCGACCGGCCCCCCGTCGTTGATCATCGCCAGCGCCGGGGTGTTCTCGGCGAAGTACTCGATGCTGTCGGCGTTCTCGACGGCGCGGTCCGGGTCGTCCAGCGCGAGCCCGGCCGCCGGCCGCTGGCTGTAGACGTGATCCTGGGTGCCGCCCAGGACCTGGAAGTGCGACAGCTCGTGCACGAAGGTGCCGGCGCGCGAATCGGTGCCGAGCGTGTCGGCGCGGAAGAACACCGGGCACAGGTACACGTCGTACGGCCGGTTGGCGAAGACGTAGGCGTAGATGCCGTCCTCGTCGCAGGTGCAGTCCGTGCCGAGGGTCTCGCCCGCGAGCGCGCCCAGGATCGCGTCGAAGCGCTGCGTGACGGTGGCGTAACGATTCGCGGTGTACCGGCCGAACCAGCGCACGTAGCGCGGTGCGGTGGCACGCTGCGACACGGGCAGGTCCGTCAGCGACCGGAGCGACTCGGCGGCGAGGGTCTCGGCGGCGGCGATGGCCTCCACGATGTCGCGCTGCTGATCCGGACCGCACCCGTTGAAGGCGGGCGGGCGGGCACGCGTGGCGAACTCGCCGGGGCGGAGCTCCACCGTGATGCGATCGGTGCCGGGGACGGTCGCGGGCACGATCTCCACCAGATCGGCCGCGGGGGCGGGCAGGGGGGCGGCGCCGCGCGTGCGGGGGACCGGCGAGGTGTCGGTCCGGGTGCGGAACGCGCCGTCGAAGCGCACGGTGTAGTCGCCGGCCTCGGGCACGTCGTAGTAGCGCTCCAGCGGAACCGTGCTCGATACCGTCTCGCCCGGCCCGATGCGCACGAAATCCGCGGCGGACGGGGGCACGCGCTTGTAGAGCCGGCCGGTGTAGGTCGCCGCTTCCGGTACGTCCCACGCCTTCGACGGCCGGTGCAGATCGAACGCGTCCTCGGCGAGCGTCGTGTCCAGCGGGGTGTCCGTGCGCAGCACCGAGACCGGCACGTCGCCCTCGTTGGCGAGCCCGAACACGACGTGGCCCGGAGCGGACCCCGGTGACAGGTGCACGACCAGGTCCGCGTCGGCCAGCGCCGGTGCACCCGCCAGCGAGCCCGTCAGCGCGAGCAGCACCGCCGCGGCGACGGGGCCGGTGGCGAGGGTTCGGGAGGGGGCGGGTCGCATGGCGGAATCCTGCACTCTTTCGGCCGGCTGGCCGTGCTCCATGGTAGCGAAACGGTAGCGAGGCTCCGAGCGCGATCCGCGTCGGCGGTACGGAAGTCGGACGGGATCGAGGTCGGACGATGCGATAGAGTCGGCGGAATCGCCAGACGGGACGGTCCACCGCGATGCGGAGTAGCGTATTCGGGTACGGCATCCGAGGTGTCCTGCTTGCGGGATCGCTCGCGCTTGCCGGCTGTTCCGACGACGGATCCTCCCTTCCGCCGAACGACGACGGGCGCGGCGCCGACGCCGGCCTGGCGCCCGCACCGTTCTCGGCCGGCTTCGATCCCGCCGCGCCCCCGAACTTCACGTTCGCGCCGGGAGACGCCCTGCTGGACGATCCGACGCTGTCGGCCGCGTTCGTCGTGCGCGTGGATGCCTTCTTCGAAGGCGTGCTGGCGCCCCTGCAACGGCTCTCGGGGCTGATGCCGCGCACCGTGTCCATCGTCTACGACCGGTGCGGCGAGGCCAACGCGTTCCACGACCCGACCACCGACAGCATTCTCCTGTGCCATGAACTGGCGGAGTCGGCGTACCGGCTGTTCGCCGACTACACGCGGGACCGCGGCGGGGAGCCGGAGGACGAGACGCTCACCGTCCAGATGTTCGCCGCCATGGCGTTCATCCTCTATCACGAGATCGCGCACGCGCTCGACGAGCAACGCGACCTGCCGCTCGCGGGCAACATCGAGTCGAACATCGACTCGATAGCGGCCGTCATCGCGATCGAGACCGGTCGCCCGCTCTACGCCCAGGGAGGCGGGCTGCTGCTGGGCGATCAGCAGGCATCGTTCCTGGATCGCCACGGCAGCGGGTTCGATCGAGCCGGCGACATATTGTGCTGGACGATCGGTGGAAGCGAGCTGGTCCGCGAGTTCTCCGCGGCGGGCGCCTTCGAGTTCGGCGCACCGATCGATTTCGCTGCCGCGGGTCGTGACTGCGTCGAGGAGTACGCGGACCTGCGCGACGTGGTGCGCGCCTGGATCCCGGGCCTGGGCCGTCTGCGCGGCGAGCCACCGGGGCTGACCGCGGACGGCGGCGACGCATCCTCGTCGTTCCGGTTCGAGCCCGGGCCGCGCTGGCTCGCCGGCACCGGCTCGGGGGCCGACGTGCGCGAGCGTGTCGAGGCACTGTTCGAGCACGGCTTCGAGGTGCTGGACAACGCCATCAGGGACCTGGACGCCCCCATCGTCGTGCGCTACGAACGCTGCGACGCATCGATCTCGGCCTACGACGCGGCCGCACGCACCGTCACCGTGTGCGAGGAGCTGGTGAGCGATGCCTACGAGCTTCTGGTCGCCACCTACGACGACCCGACCGCGACCGACCGTGCGTACGCGTTGCGCCAGGCCTACGACATGCTCTGGTTTCCGCTGTACCACCAGGTCGGGCACGCCATGGCGGAGCTCGGACGGACATCGAGCGAACCGGACGTCGAGGCCGCGGCCGATGCCATCGCGTCGGTCCTGCTCGCCGAGGCGGGCAGGGGGACGGTCGCGTTCTTCTGGGCGGCCCTGATCCAGGAGGTGCGGGCGGACGACGTGCACGGCGACGCTCCAGGCCGCGCCAGCGATCTCGTGTGCCTGTCGCTCGGCGGTGACGCGGCCCTGCGCGCCGATCCCGCCATCCCGGACGTGCTGATCGAGCGCTTCATCGTCGATCCACCCAGCTGCATCGACGTGTATGCCGGGCGCCGCGAGGAAGTGCGGTCCTGGCTGGCGCCGGCCGGCGCCGGTTCCTGAGTCCACCGGCCCCGGGTTCGCCGGTCCCGAGTTCGCCGTACCGCCCGGACGAGCCCGCCGCCGATCGCGGGTCGACGGCGCCCGGCACGGGATCGTGACGCTGGCCCGCTTCCTGCGCGCGCGAACGCGAACCGCGCAACGTCGGCTCGCCCGTGGTCGGGCTACCGTGCGCATCCTCGACTCGCCCCTCGGAGGTCCCCCGGGACCCCGCATCGGACACCGCACCGTCGTGAACGCCCGCCTCCGCCTCGTCCGACACGTACGCCCGGTCACGCGCTCGCCGATACTGGTGGCCATCGCCGCCCTCGCGCTGTGCGGTGCCGCCCACGGCTTCGAGCTGCAGACGCTGGATGCGGAGCGCACGCGCGTCGATGATCACGTCGGCGGCGGGTCCTGGTCGCTGGTGCAGCTGTGGACCACCGACTGCGTGCCGTGCGAGGCGCAGAAGCCGATGCTGAAGGCCTTCCACGCGGCGCACGCGGGCATCGACGCGCGCGTGCTGGGCGTGGCGCTGGACGGACCGGAGGCGATCGACGAGATCCTCGCCATCGATGCCCGCCACGGGGCGGCCTACACCACGCTCGTGGCGTTCGACGACGTCTTCGCCGACCAGTTCGAGACGTTGACCGGGCGCGCCTTCCGGGCCACCCCCACCTACCTGCTGTACGCCCCGGACGGTGCGTTCGCGGGCGCCCACGTCGGCCCCATCTCCCTCGAGGCGCTGGAGGGGATCGTCGCGGGCGGAGGCTGAGCCTTGTCGCCGGGCGTGGAGCGCCGCGGCACGCTGCTGCGCGTGCGCTTCGCGGCCATGGCGAGCCCGTGCGAGCTGCTCGTCGACGGCGGCTCGCGCGGCGACGCGCGCGCGCTCGGTGCGCTGGTCGCCGCCGAGGCCTGGCGCATCGAGGCGGCCTACAGCCGCTACCGCGACGACAGCGTCGTCGGGCGCATCAACCGCGCCGCGGGCGGCGCCCCCGTGCCCGTGGACGCGGAGACCGCGGGGCTGCTCGACTACGCGGACCTCTGCCACGCGCTCGGCGACGGTCGCTTCGACATCACCTCCGGGGTGCTGCGCGAGGCGTGGCGCTTCGACGGCTCGGACCGCGTGCCCGACCCCGGCCGCGTGGCGGCGCTGCTGCCGCGCATCGGCTGGGAGCGCGTGCGGTGGACGCCCGGCGACGACGCGGTGTCCCTGCCCGCCGGCATGGAGATCGACCTCGGCGGCATCGGCAAGGAGTACGCGGTCGATCGCGTCGCCGCGCTGCTGGCGGCGCGCACCGACCGGCCGTGTCTCGTGAACTTCGGCGGCGACCTGCACGCGAGCGCACCGCCCCGCGACGGCGCCTGGAGCGTGGGCGTGGAGCGCCCCGGAGGCGCCGCCCTGCCGCTGCGCCTGGAGCGCGGCGCGGTGGCCACCAGCGGGGACGCGCGACGCTACCTGCTGGCCGGGGGCGTGCGCTACGGCCACGTGCTGGACCCGCGCACGGGCTGGCCCGCGAGGGACGCCCCTCGATCGGTGACGGTCGTGGCCGGCACCTGCGCCTCGGCCGGCGTGCTGGCGACGCTCGCGCTGCTGCACGGACCCGGGGCCGAGGCCTTCCTGGCGGACCAGGATGTGCGCTGGCACTGCGAGCGCGAGGGCGGGGTCGCGCGCGCCGTCGCCTGAACGGCGTCTCGGTCCGCCGGCCGCGCGCTTCAGGGCGGTGCCGTCCGGGCCGCTAGGCGCATCGTCCGGGATCCGCTCGGTCCGGGTCCCGCCACGAGCCGCGAGGAGTGTCCCCCATGTTCCGGAAGACCCTGAAGCGGTCGCGCGTCGCGACGCTGCTCGCCTGCGCGTTGCTGTCGATCGCCGCCGTCGGGACGGTCGCGTCCGCGCACGCGGGGGTCTCGCCCGCCGGCACGGCCGAATCCGCCGCACCGCTCGCCGGGGTGACGCTCGACGGGCCCGCCGGCACCGTCGCCCTCGACGACTACCGGGGCCGCGTCGTCTACGTGGACTTCTTCGCCTCCTGGTGCGCCCCGTGCCGCGACTCGTTCCCGTTCATGGACGCGCTGCTGGCGCGCCACGCCGACGACGGACTGGAGATCGTGGCCATCGGGCTCGATGCGGACCCGGCGGATTCCGGGGCCTTCGCCGCGCGCCTGGCACCGTCCTTCGACATCGCGTTCGACCCCGCCGCCGGGACCGCCGAGACGCTCGGCGTGCGCGGCATGCCGAGCAGCTACCTGCTCGGGGCCGACGGCCGGGTGCTGTGGTCCCACGTCGGCTTCCGCCGCGCGGACGCCGCCGCCATCGAGACGGTGGTCGTCGCGGCGCTGGGCGCGAACCGCTTCGCGGACGCGGACGGGGCGGACCGATGAGGCGCGCCGCGTCGATCGGTGCGCGTCGCGTGCGTGCACCGGCCACGATCCCGGCCGCGCTGCTGCTCGGCGTGCTCGGCGGCTGCGCCGGCACCGGCGGCGAGGTCGGCATGTTCACGCTCGCCGAGGTCGAGCCGTGGGAGCGCGACGTGCTGGCGCACGAGGACATGCAGCTGGTGACCGACCCGATGGACAGGCTCGTGGACGATCACGTGTACTTCTCGCGCGAGGCCTCCACGGGAGGGCGCGGGGCGAAGGGGGGCGGGTGCGGGTGCAACTGACCCCGCCCGGCCCGCCCGGTCCGCACGTCGACGGGGCCCGTTCGTGAGCGACATCGCCGCACGGCTCGCCGCGGCGAGCCGTGCGCTCGTGCTCGCCGGCGGCGGTCTCGCGGTGGCGGGCGCCGGCATCGGGGTCGCGTCGGCGGCCGATGCGCCGGGTGCCGCGCCGGGTGATGGGCCCGGTGACGCGAACGCGTCCGCGGCGCCGGCGGACGAGCCCGCGGCCGCGCTGCCCGATCTGTCGAACCGGGACGACGACTGGGCCGTCGACGCCTCGTTCCTGTCCTACGGCGAGTCCGACGGGCGCACCGAGGTGTTCAAGACGCTGGCGAACCTGTCGCGCGCCACCGACACGGGCAGCCTCGTCGTCGGGCTGGTGCACGACACCATGTCCGGCGCCTCCCCCACGGGCGGGCTGCGCGGTCGCGAGACGACGGCCACCTACTCGGGCCCTTCCGGCGGCGGCGGCGGCACCGCCGAGGTGTCCGGCGGCGACGACGCCGCGCTCGCCCCGTTCGACGACGAGCGCGTGCAGGCGAGCGTGGCCTGGCAGCGGGAGGTGCGCCGGAACCTTGCGCTCGACGTCGGCGGCGTCGTGTCGCAGGAGTCCGACTACGACTCGCTCGGCGCCAACGTCGGGCTCGCCCGCACCAGCGCCGACCAGTTGTGGACCACCGACGTGGGGCTCGCCTTCACGACCGACGTCATCGATCGCAGCGATACCGGCGGCACCCCGGAGCCGCTGGCCGACACCGAGGACGGCGTGCGGTTCGGCGACGGCACCCGCAACACCGCCGACGTGTCGCTGGGCGTGTCGCGCGTGCTGAACCGCCGCACCGTCGCGCAGGCCACCCTGCAGCTCGGACGCTCGAGCGGCTACCACACCGATCCCTACAAGATCCTGAGCGTGGCCGACGACGAGGGCCGCCTGGTCGGCAGCCGCTTCGAGAGCCGGCCCGCGGAGCGCACGCGCACCAGCCTCGGCGCCCGGCTCGTGCACCGGCTGGCCGGCAACGCGCACTCGGTGCACCTGGACTACCGGCTCTACGGCGACGACTGGGGCGTGGTGTCGACCACCGTCGACGCGCGCTACCGGCACCGGCTGACGAAGCGCCAGTTCGTCGAGCCCCACGTGCGACTCTACCGCCAGGGTCCGGCGGACTTCTACGTGCCGTTCCTGGCGGCGGGTCCCGGGCTCGATCCCGTGCTGCCGGAAGACGGCCTGGCCAGCGCCGACTACCGGCTCGACGGCGTCACCAGCACCACCTTCGGCGTGAAGTACGGGCTCGCGCTGACGCCCGACGTGGACCTGCGCGTGCGGGCCGAGTACCTGCAGCAGGACTTCGACACGACCGAGTACGACACGCTCGCCGCCACCTTCCTGCAGACGAGCGTGGCCTGGCGGTTCTGAGCCTGCGCCGGTGCCGCCGCCGGGCAGGACCGGGCAAGGCCTCTCAGGCGGCGTTCCGGACGACCGCGTCCGGCAGCCAGTTCACGTCGTCGATGCGCCAGTGCGGACCGCCGTGCGCCGCGTCGCCGTGGTGGCGCAGCCGGGTGAGCGAGACGTTGTCCACGCCGAACGCCACGCTGGTGGTCAGGGGCAACTCCAGCGCGATCTGCAGGGCCGCCAGGATCGGTCCGCGGTGCGCGGCCACGACGATGTCCGCGCCGGGGTGCGTCTCCACGTTGCGCGCGATGAAGCGCGCCACGCGATCGCGCAGCATCGTGAAGCTCTCGCCCTCCGGTGCGCGCTCGTGCGGCGACATCGGCCAGAAGCCCAGGAACGGATCCTCGCTGCGGGCCGAGAACAGCTCCACGTGCGTCATGCCGTTGTAGATCCCGAAGTCCATCTCGGCGATGTCCGGGTCGGGGTCCAGCCAGGCGCGCGGCGCGGGCGCCCCGGCGGCCACGAGCGCGTCCGCGGTCTGGCGGGTGCGCTTGAGCGGACTGGTCACCCACAGCGCATCGGCGGGCAGCCGCGCCGCCACCCCCGCGAAGCGCGGGGCATCGCTCGTGTCGCAGTCCACGTCCAGGCTGCCGTACATGCGGTCGGCCACCTCGGGCACGCGCGCGTGGCGCACCCACCAGAAGCGGGTGGCGTGCTCGGGGCGCGGCAGGCGGGCGGCGATGTCGGGGTGCATGGCGGGCGAGGGCCGTCCGGCGGCGGTGGCGGGACGGGGCGTCCGGGCAGCGAGGATAGCGCGTGGGGCCACGCACTCCCGACAGGAGTGAAGGTGGCGCATCGTGTGGTATA
>JAULKR010232635.1:0-14315 GCA_032356305.1 Prasiola linearis | reverse complement strand
ACACACACACACACCCACACACGCACACACACACGCACGCACGCACACACGCACGCACAGACACACACACACACACTACCTTGGATAAGGCTGCTGTCATCGGAGGTCACAGTGGCATACTGCACGATTGCATCCACGTAAGCATCGAAGCTGTTAGGGGCTACGTTGTCATTCTCCTGCAGGGGGTACAAACAGTGCTCCTCTGTTAATCCTTCGAGACGACAACAGCTTCTTCAGCAAAGAAAAGCTGTATTCAGCACACTGCCATATGCTGTGCCCAATTATGTGTGGAGTACGTGAAAATTTTGCCTTACGACAAGGTGCCAATTTTTGTAGTGCATCACTGGCAGCAGCAGCAGCAACACCAACAATATGAGCAGACGTTGCACATAGAACACAACTAGTTGCCATGTAAGTAGTAGCCATACTCCCTATCTAATCTTCGCATTCCATCATTTAACCGCTGGTCGCTGGTGCCTTGTCGGTCAGCGTGTGTCTACGGAATAACAGGAGCCCGGGTTATTTGGGTTACCTAATCACGATGCACGCCTGTGCACTGCGCATACAATGTCTAGGGTGGTCTCATGTTTGCAGCCAATCAACTGCACCTCTGCATCGCCTTCGTTGAGGAGGTACACCGGCTCCGCAGGGCCCCGCCCGCCACTTGTGCTGTTTGTCGTCCTCAGGTCAGAAGCAATGCTCCAAAGGTAACTCAAATCAATCATTTGTTGAAGCGCAAAGGAAAACTGCAAATTGCCCACCTGCCAGCACCACCAACCGTAGCGCTCAGCAGGATACAGCCAATGCAACAGCTCAACGATGGGCGAACATTATTCGGTGATGTGCATGCAGTGATGAATTGCTTGGTGTGGCGCTGGATACACACGGTACCGGATCAAGCGGAATGACTTCAGCATCGGCGCTTGGTCACTGCAGATATTAAACCACGAGAAGTCGCGAGCACGACACTTTCATTACCGCCAGTTGCAGCACCTCCGTTTGCTGGCCGTTCGGCACTGAATTGTACAGACTTGCGTGCAGTACGATACGGAAGTTCACTGCTCCTATACCGGGGGTGATCAAGGATCAGACCAAGGAGGGTGACATACCACAGGAGCTCCGAAGGCAATGACGCGGACTTGAGCACGTGGATAGGTGACTGCCGCCCAGATGCCACACAGCTGTGCCAGTGCCCCTCCATTGCCGTAGCCAGTGCACACCACACGCCTCACTTCCTGTGTCACACAAGGATGGATTCGAAAGCGGGTGACATGATCACTCCATTCACAAAGAAAAGCAAACGGCTTCTATTTATTGCATAAGCACCCAGCAGAAAAGGCACTTGAAGTTGGCAAATGCAACACGTTTCTATTCAGATAGGGTGAAATGTCCACTTCATTCACAAAGAGAAGCATGTTCTCTTGCTACTCAGGACTAGATTTTATAAGGAATTCCTGTAAGTAGAATTACCTACAGTGCGCAGGACAACGAACGATGACATTATCATTCACAAGCCTTTAGTTTTGGTAGGGATCAGGATATCGCAACATGTCAAGACATTTGCAACGCAGATATACAAGAACATGCACGTTTGTTAATTGCAAGGACTCACCGAGTCGGAAGAGATATTGGCCACCAAATCTTGCAGAGGAGGGTTTCGTGCACCATTTCCAGCTGCTAACTCAAGGAAACCCCCCGACGATGGGGTGTCTGGGTAAGCTCCTGCATTTACAGTGACGACAATAATTGGTTGCAGGTTCCCTTTTTCATTCGCAAGCTGATAGGTCTGGTGCGGTTTTCCATTATTTACGGTTCATTTCATGCAGAATGGAAAAGTATGTGTGATCAATGGGTAAGTGGACTGATGTGATCACATCTACCTTCAAAATCGCCTCGCAGAAACCTGTCGACAGACTCCGGAGCGAATCCGGGTTCTGTAGCATTGAAGTCTCTACTTGCATCTGCTGCCTGCAATGGACTTAAGAACCGTTGACAGATGTGTGTAGCCGGCTCTGTAGAGCACAGGACAGCTCGACAAACGGCGAACCAATCAGGAATTGAGAGCACGATTTTCTGACCAAATACTATAGCTAAGCTCACCGTAAAGGCCATGATTGCAGAGGCCGAATTGTTTTGCCAGGCTAACAACACTGAACTGGTATCGGAAAGCTGGCGGATGGTCGAAGGCTCTGCACACAGGCAGTGTCTGTGTCAAGATACTTTTGTAGATCATGCCTTTTACTTTGAACTTCGCAAGTTCTTGTTCAAAGGCAATAGACTGCACAGCAAGAAATGCGTATAGAGGGCAGCATAGCTATACCTTCTGGAACCATCATGCCTCCCGAGGCGTAAGCTATGTGCAGAGCCGCCTCGAGATTTTTGTAAGAAACCGGTCGACCAGTTTTGCCTTCTATATCTTGAAGCGCATCTCGCAAACTTTCAATATTGCGCGTTGCATTGGCTTCTGCTGCTGGCGATGGTGTAGCTTGCGTGAGTTCGCGAAGTCCAACGGAATCGCCAACAATTAAGCATAGTGATATCAACGCAAGTGCAGCGAACATGATATTCGGACAAAAACCAATCGCCCAATAAGCTCGCAGAGCCTTGAAACGTCTATGTCAAGATTAACACGAATGCTGCAGCGTCTACGGCCCCGCAAAGTGCAATTGACAAAGTTATGTTGCAATCCGAACTCTTTAATTGTATTTGGCGGAGTGCGACGTAAGTAGACGAAGCAGTGAAAAAGGCCCTATGTGATGATGGTAGTGTTGAGTCATATGACAGAAGCTTCACATAATATTGCTTACTAATTCGTATGTAATGATAAAGGCCATGCACATGCCTGTGCGTGCGCTCCATACTTGCGGGCATATCGCGGACAACTATTAGGCGCACGTGAAGCGGTAGTTTTGAGGCACAAATACTGCTCAAATACCCATCACTTATGCAAAAGCTGGGGATATGGAGGCCTCCCAGGATCCACCCGGAATATATTTAAATTTATTAGTCAGCCAATTCAACGCAATGACTAGCAGCGAATACGTGGCAAATCATATTCAGCATGAATAGCGCTATGGCGTAGCGAAGGTGCATCACCTGCCACGATCAGTGAACACATGATCATTCATGAATCGTGGTGCATTACTAGTACCATTGTAGGTACATAAACAAATTACCCGAAGCATCGACAGAGAAGGCAGCAACTATACTTGAGATGCGTGCTCTGAGATATCATGCTGATAAATTCTTATAATGTTAAAATAAGGGAACAGGATGAAAAGCGTGGAAGCGCGGCTCTCCATATGTGTATAATTGATGCTATGAATAATTACGTAGTGATGATCATGTCGAAGTCTAGACGGCCAAAACACATATATATATACAAGTACGCAAAAGCAGGCCGCTTTTCACCACACTGATCACTTCGCAGTCGGTTAATGGACTGGTACATTACTGCAACAAACGTTTCTCGAATGGGCTAGCGCAATCGTAGTGCCCAATTTTAGTAGAATATCATTGTCCAGCACCATACCTACTAGGTATCAGTAGTGCCGACGAATTCGAAGGCTGATGATGACATCTGATCAGAGTACACTATGTACTGTAGTATATAGAGCGGTATTTGCGTGAGGCTCTGGTGGGCAATGCAGGTGTGCCTTTTACTAAGGCAAATTCGGCGTGCAGGTTGGACCCGTTGAGTTAAAATTAGTCAAAGGCCTCGAAGAGAGCGTGAAGAGCTAGCCATGTTAGAGCTTGATACTAGTATACTACGTAGTTTGTTTGGTTAAGATTACGCAAAGCCAATCGCGTAAGAGTTTGTCCGTTTGTACAAAGCTATCAATGCTGGGCGTCCCATTTGCTTGATGTTTATTGACATAAATCGATATCAATATCAACGTCATCTAATAGCAGAACCACGGCATTAGTATGTATGAACACTACTTCAAGATATCAAAAACTCGCATCTCTATCCCGAGTCAGCATGCCAAAGGTACCAGAGCACAAGTGAAATACTTGTCCAGCCGAGGAATGAGCGAGCAAGCTTCAGAAACGGTTGCTATTTCATCACTGCAACCAGCTGGGGTTGACAACTTTGATACATCTTAATGGCTATATCTGAAACGTGGATATGTAGCAGTCCCGCAACTGACCTGGAACAAACTAGGCACCCGACTACTAAGCAGTCTACAATGACCACCCTAGTTGGTACGCAGCGAATGCAATTTGCATGTCAACACGGACACGCCACCAGCAGTAAACAAAGACGATAGGCATATTGATTGCTACATCTATCCGGCAGGTGACCGGAAAACGCAATCGCGATCTGCTGAACAAATCGTCCGACTTTATATAACAACCAACTATCTAAAGAAAGCGAGATGCCTGCTGGCTCCAGCAAACGGATCTTTAATCTTCTGTTTTTGACCCGTCTCAGCTTCTTTCCGAGCCTTTGCGTCAGCTTTTGCTGCAAGGCGAGACGGTCGACCGTCTCTCTCGGCTCGCAGCCAGCGCTCCACGGTATGCAACAACTTCTCGCTGCCACCGAGCTCAGGGACGCTGCTCTTCGGGCCCCCTTTGCAGACAAACAAACACACATTAATTGTTGCTGCCCCCATCTATTCAATAAAGGAAAAAGAATATAGAATTACATGAGCCCTCTCTACAACAGTTGACACCGTTTCTGTCTCTGTGTGTGCAGAATGCACTCAACGACCACTCCATTTCACGATCCAGAATTAAGCAGCGTTGAGCCAATGAGCTTTTGATGGGCAAAAAGCAGAGCATGAGTTCACCTTTCAGCAGTTTGCCGTCCTCCATGTATGCAATGTGTGTGATCCACGGAGCCAATCCATCGAAGATATGCGTCGCATAAACAATACAGGCGCCACGCTCTTCACATTCGCGTTTGAAAAACTCCAAGAGGTCAAGTCTGCGAGCATATGAAGCAGTACTCGAAAGCAGAAGAGGTGTTCGTTACGTCATCGTGACTGAACAGTATAGCCACGCAACAGTATGTGCCGTCAAAGGCTCCATAATGTAAAGAGCCAATGTAATCAGCAATGCAGAATTAGCTCAATCGCAGCGAGATTCAGGTACACAAAGGATTCGTAGACAGAGGGATTATGCTACTTACCTGCCGACGACATCGATATCAACGGTCATCTCGTCAAGAAGAAGCACTTCGTAGGGTTTAAGCAGACCCAAACATATTTGCACTCGCCTCCTCTGCCCATCGGACACCTTGTTGAGCCGCCTGTATTGGCATACTGGTGGCGGCCTTACGGTCAATCATGACACGTATGCAATGTCCGATGTTGACTGCTGGCCAGAAAATTGGCAATGCAGTCTATTCCTTCCGGGTATTTGACTTACATGTGGTAACGGTGCGAGTAGCTCGGGTTTAGTGGCAACCTGACGGTAGTCATGACTTAAGGGTTTGTTCATCAGGTCGTTCATTGCATGAGCCTTGAGCATCGTGCAAGTTCAAGCATGTATGGCTGAGCAGACTTGAAATGTACAGGGGTGCCGATGGATGCGAATGTACATCCGACAATAGTCTCACCAAGATAGATCGACGTCCAGCAGATCGATGAGCATATCTCTCCTCGCAGGGTCCACTCCCTCGACACCCATGATCATCTCTTCTGCTCCTAGATCGCCCTACTCACAATGAAGCATTGCCTTGATCTGTAAATATCAGATGACCATCGACAGACAATTCAATGAATTACAGAGCATTAAGGATTACAGAGTAAACGCAAGATGATGGAAATAGGATAGGTCATCTAGGCAGCCCTCAAGCCAAGCTCTTACAAGCGCTGCTTTGCAATATTGACACTGGGGACACAGACAGTGCGTCGTTATGCTCTCTCAGCAGAGGATAGGCGTATACGTAGTGTAGCTGACAACCTGCAAAGCAAGGCCATCACCAGCACAGGCAACGTTGCGGCGCCATTGATTACCCAAGTACCCAAGTTGGCCACTCGAAACTAAGAGTAAATCGTAGAAAGCGGGCCGCCCCAAAATGCGAACTGAATCTTTGCTGACCATGTGCTTGCCAGCAAGTACTTCGAGTACGCTTGTTTTCCCTGTATACAGTGACAGCATCGGCTCAACAATCTAAGCTCGACCCGAAGCTGCAGATATAAAGGTGCGAGCGACGCCAATTACGGCATATGCAGTGCTTAAAATTGCTTCCTACCTGCGCCGTTTGCGCCAGCTAGCAGACAGCGGCTGCCTCGTGGTAGTGTCAAAGTGAAGCCATCTATCACAGGAGATGATCCGGGATACGAAAATGTCAGGGATCTCACAGCAACTGCGTCTGAATCAGAAGGCTGCTGGGCTTGAGAGACGGTCATTGTTTTATATAATGTGAAGGCTCTGTAAACTTGGCTGACTTAAGAACGGAAAGAGAATCAATTTCTGCAGACCGTATTGTGAAATCGTTGCCTCATTGCCGGAAAATGCTTCCATCGATGCATGTCATCGAAGCGACTGGTGACGTATGTCACAGCTGTACAACAATATAGGTTTTGTAAGCTTGCTCTATCTTGAGAGTGCGCTACAAGTGATTTCAATACTATCTTTTCCAAGGGTAAGTGATTGCTTGCAGCAGTTGATATTAATTGACGTACGTGTGCCAGCAAAGCGGTTGAATGCACGTGGTACTCACGTAAATCCCTGTATGATACAGGCTGTGCTGGCAGCAGATCATGCATCGTAACTGACTCCACGTCAATTGTCATGAGATGTGACCATCCATATAACTGGCTCTGACAGCTCTGAGAAGCATTGTTTTAGATCAAGGGTAATTTGCAGCGCGATTGCAAGTGGATTAGTATGCTCTGATCATGCAGTCCATCTTTAGAGGAGTGGCACATGTGTACAGACGTACAGACACGGGCATCATGGAGTTGGTCGTCCCAACAATGATGCTACAGGTGGCTGAAAAGGTTCCCGCAGTTGACGTAACGGCTGTGTGATCTCACTGTACACAGCATGGCTGAGGTTTTCGAAGAGGGGTTACGACGAGGCCTTCGCGAAGTCTTTGGTTTTGAGAATTTTCGGGGGCTCCAGCTGAAGATTATGCACACAGTGATGCAAGGTATTTTTCAGAAGTGGCAATTATCTCGTTTGGGTCGTGCAAGGCCTTGCGCATGTCAACCGTTGCACAGACACTCTCTGCAAAAGCTGTGCAGGAATGGACTGCCTGGCAGTCATGCCAACAGGAGGTGGCAAATCCTTATGCTTTTCTCTACCAGCTTTGTGCAGAACTGGGTTCGCCGTGGTTGTGTCGCCTCTCATAGGTGAGCGACATCATAGCAGCTTGACTCAAAAGCATTTAGGTGCATTTTTCAGGGTTCCCTCCGAGGTAGCATGCAAGTGCATGCTTTCACTCTTTCGTTTATGATCATGCAATGATTTCATAAGATGAGAGGTCTGCCTGTATATGACAACGCTTAATATATTCTCATGAAACGGTGATTTCTTCTGGTATGTGTCAGCGCTGCAACAGGATCAGGTGGCGTCACTCGTAGCTCGCGGTGTCGTGGCAGCTGCTTTATCATCAACAACATCAACGACGGACCGCATGGCTCTTTTGGCAGACCTTTCGAGCGAGTGTCCCTCGACAAAATTGCTCTTTTGCACGCCTGAGCTACTTGCAACGGACAAGTGAGCTTTTTGGATATCGTAAAGACATATACATCTCATGATAACATGTCCCGCTCTCTGGAGCTGCTGTGCAAAGGAATTTCCAATGAAAAGGTGGTGTGTTAGTGAGGTATGGAGTCTTGTCACAACTACGTCATCATCTCTTGTGGTTCTTGTTGCAAGAGGCGCTCTACCTTTGTATTCATATTTGTCGTCACTGTGCATACACTAGCTTTTGGAACACTTCTGCGTGGGCGCAGTTTCCGAGATTCTCTGTCGCTATGGAGTAAGGACAGTAAGGTGTCTCTTCTGGCTGTTGACGAGGCACACTGCATCTCGTCATGGGGTGCGCTCTCCAACAGCACTCCTAGTGCCCACTGCATTTCCTAATATTCAAACGCGGGCGACCTGTTTTCATCTCTTTGTGCAGGACATGATTTCCGACCTGCCTATCGAAAGCTGGCAAGGGTCCAACCATACTCGCTTGCCTCATAGCTAGCTATGCACCCAGTCCATTGGCTGAGGTCTGCTTGGCAGCTGGTCCGTCTGTAGACCTTGGGCATTGCTGTCCGGTCCTGCCTGTTTCGTTTGCCTTACAGGTGCAGTGGCACGAATCCATGTGAGCAGCTGTGCAGGGGTATCTGCGGAGAAGCCTCCCTGGAGTACCGTGTCTGGCTCTCACTGCCACTGCAGATTGTAAAGTGAGTTTCCCACCCTTGGATCTGCTCAATGGCAGTTTGCCTGCGAATCGCAGACGCAGGCAGTGAGATGAGCTGTGCTAATGCGTGTGCAGCAATGCTGCACACGCTCGTTGTGCCTCATCTGTACCTCTCATGGCGAGCAGCGCACCCCTCAGCTGTGCCAAAAGACATACTGCATTCCTGTTTCACCGTGAATGGCAAATCTTTGGTGATTATCGACCAGCAGCCCTCGAATTTGCAATCATAGCAGAAACACTGTAGATGCGGTCAAGCAACCAAACAGTCGCTTTGAAAAGGCTCAGACCGCTGAAAGGCGGCTCACGGAAAGTCGAGTACATCATTGGAAGTTGAAATATTATTACTGTTTGCCTGCAGGTGCGGGATGACATAAAGTCACAGTTGTCATTCGACAGCACTTCTCGCTCCTTTGTTGACAGTTTCGACCGGCCGAACATCCGATACTCGGTCCGATATGCGGATTTGTTGCCTCATGAGGTAAGGAGCTTGATGCCTAGGGTTCCCGAACCATGTGCATTTCCGCACTTTCTCAGGTTGCAGCTATGTATACCACGCTTTGGGTTCTCCCAAACTGGTATGATTCAATGCAGACAACAGCCAATCAAGTCATTCATATTCCTCGGAGTCTCCAAAGTTACTGAGGACAACAGTCTGAATCAGCGACTCTCATAGACCAGGCATGACTACTGGCAACCTAACGAGACTAGCACCTCGTCGTTACCGCTTGATGTTTGTCTCAATCATGACAGGATCGGATCGCCGATATTGCACAGCTGTTGCGTGATGTGAGGGGGGGTGCCTCAGAGCAACCCTCTGCGCTGATATACGTCTTAAAGCGTGATGAAGCCGCCACTGTTGCCGCGGCGCTCACCCGCCGAGGTGCTCCTCTTTGCCTTGCTTCCTCCTTCTGTTCAGGGTAGCTTCTCTCTGTCCAGGGCGGCTCCAGCCCCGACACATCTTGCCTACGTTTCATTTCGCTAGGCTCTGCGGTCCTGTCGAGAATGTGATACAGCAGCAGTTGTGCATCTGCATAGTTATGGTGATTGCAGTGCTGTCAGTCCGATCAATACTCACACACTCAGACACTTTTCCATGATGCAAGCTTTCGATAGCTTCCCGTCTGCCGCCAAGCTGCTTTCCATTCCAGTCTCCCCATCAGTCGGTTGTCTGGCTTATGCACATGCGTCTTGATCTCATCATGGACAACTTCAAGAAAGAATCTGATTGATTTGCCTCGCGGCAGCCAAACAAGTTTGGTTCGCCAATACTCGAGAATGGTGATATGATACCTTCCTACCTTCCTTTCGGCAGCTGTGTGCCTAGTGCTGTTGCCAGCGCTACATCGTGACTTGCCAGCGTTCTGGAGCTTGGCCCGAAGTACATGCATTGTTGCCCTCGATTGAAAGCAGCACTAAGAATCGTTAAGTATTACTTAGTACTTATCAAAGGTGCAGATCTTGAGCTTGATGTGCAGCGCAGGTCACGGAATGCTTCTGGGTGGGGATCACAGGCAGTAGTGAGTGCGCTTGAGGCCATTGGAATGCATATCCCGCGGCACTGTCATGAGCTTTGATACTCGTAGTCTGTGGATATGGGCTGCGTAGTCGTTTCAACAATAATCCACACAGTTGCTACAGTCCTCGACAACTTTTCAGAATGGACAATTTGCCCAGTGCAACCTAAGGTCCATGCCCATGGGGTACGATACTACCTACGTGATGCCTGGCACGTGGGTGTCGCAGGGGTGTCCTGCTCTGCCTACCATGCTGGCTTGAAAGATGCGGATCGTGCCAGGATCCTGACAAATTGGAGTGCTGGTCGCTTGCCATGCATTGCGGCAACAGTCGCTTTTGGCATGGGCATTGATCGGGTGCGTCCTTGGCTACCATGTGGGCTCATGTATGGAATGGATCAGCGGTGGCATGTTGCGGTGGTTTGGGCTTCTGGTATGTTTTCTTTGACTCGTGTAGAGCCATAAGCCTGTAACCTCGAGAGGTCCCTCTAAGGTGTGATCGGTGTAGTGTAGTTGTAGTGTAGTCCCTGTTATCCTCTTGCTGTATCATCATGCTGTGCCACTGGTGTAGCAAAGCTCCAAGGCTGCGAGCTTCTCGTCGTTGATGTTGCGTGTCGCTGCTGTTGCTGCTGCTATTCATCGTCATGTTTCAGCCTGTCTGACGTGTACAGGCTCGCTTGATATAAGGAAGATGCAAAGCGCGCTCATGGTGCTTCTACCGCTTATCATCCGGTCAGCGCATCATCAATGAGGTTACACACACAAATTCACATGTAATAACATGGGTATCACGTGCTACCTCTAATGAACATCGCACGTCAACGTCAACGTCGCAAAATCAGCAATCGACATGTCTGAGCATTGCTGTGCTTTGTGTCGCAGGGTGCAGTGAGGCTAGTGGTGCATTACAGCCTGCCCAAGACAATGAGCGGCTTCAGCCAAGAATCCGGACGAGCTGGAAGAGACGGCCTGCCGGCGCACAGTGTTGTGTATTACTTGTTGAGTGACCGGCGCAGAATGGACTACATCACCTTGAAAGAAGGCAACACGAACAAGAAGCGCCGCCGCAATGGCGAAGCCATGACCATGTCCTCTCCAAACCTTGCTTCGGGTGGGCTCATCGTAAGTCGCTATTGTTGCTTTATATTCAGCCATTGTCAATATACACTTTGAGATAAAAGCCTCGGGTGGGCTTACGTGCGTCGCGACTGTTGCTTTATGTTAAACCACTGTTAATAGACACATTGAGATTAGAAGCCTCGGGTGGGCTTTCCGTGAGACGTGCTTCATATCTGAATCATGGTAATCATTCACATCGAAAGTTGAAGCCACGGGTGGGCATACCGTGAGTCTTTGCCACTTTCGCACCTCGTGTCTGTGATCACGTGATCCGTCATCGAAGCAGTGCTTGAACGCCTGGCAGCGTTTGACCTGGCCCTTCAATTACTTGCGGTTGTGCAGGCAAAGACCGTCCTTGCCATTGTGGGACCCGTTGTGGGAAAAGCACAGGTGTCAGCGAATTGATCACCTTGTATATCCTATCAAAAGAAGTAATGAAATATATAGAGATAAGTTGCATGTAACATATATTTCCGGTGTCTCGATGGAACACTCAAATTTGGTGCATTGGGTCATCGGCTGCCTTTGTCGAGTGTGACTGGCGACAGTGTCTAAATGATCGGCTGTCAGTCTGGATGTGACTGTGAGTGCTTGGGTCGTAGCTGTAGCTGCGGCCGTGCCATCTGTGTGAGACTCTTGAGAGCAATCCCTACTGTGCCCACAGTTCCAGCGCGAGGGCGTGCTGTAGCAGAAGCAGCAGGACCTCCGAATAATCACAGTGTCCATTCTGATGCCAAGGGAGTCTTGGACCACCCAACATCTGCATTTGCCACCGTCTGATGCAGAGGGGCACACAGGCGGCAAGGACACCATGATTGCAGCCCGCGCGTTTGGCGAGGTGGTGCAGTACGCCACGTCAGCACGCTGCCGGCGGGCAAGCCTGCTGGCACATTTCGGGGAGTCCCGCCCGCCGCAGAGGGCGCGACCCGACTGCTGTGACGTCTGTGCAGATACGACTGCGGTGCAACAACAGGTACATTAGTAAACAATCTACATAATTTTGTATTTAATAAATAAATGATATATATATATATATATCTCAAAAGAATTAGAGACGCTTTATATATGGGTAGGTGTGTATATTATTAGATATATATGTATGTATATGCACATATAATTCAAAAACTCTAATAACCCTGGGAGTTGTCGCTTCACAATGTACCCTCTGTGTGACTGAGCAGGAGGAACAGATGTACACTTCGGACCGCCTGTGAACGAGCAGTGCCTACTGTGCGTCTCACCTGTGTTGCAGACAGTGACAATGCAGGAATGACTATAAGGCAGGTTTTCCGATCAGTCAAAGGCCAAGCGTTTTTGCTCACGGGGGGCAGTATTGCAACGACAGTCTGTCGCATTTGACTGCTTGTGCATTGCATCAGTACCTGATTCTTGAGGTTTTGAAAGTTACGTCAGGCACTCACATAAGGTAATTGTAGGTTCACTGAGATTTGATCGATCGATCAATCGATCAAAGAACAAACGGAGACTGGAAGCAACTGTCCCTTACACCTTTTATTAGTACCTGGGTAAACATCCTTTCGGATCGGAAAGTTCCCCTTTCCAATGTTTTCGTTTCTCTGTCGATTTCAATAGGAAGTGACCTTCCACCTCTTTTTTGCACATTTTTGGCTTTGCATATAAAGATACTGCAACCATTTGCTGACGCACTGGCGGTCTTCACAGCAAATGCTGCTCATAGCATTTTGTCGACGGATTCTGGTTGTCGAGTTCTTATATCACCGGAAACCATTTCATATGAATGGTATCTGGCCCTTGATGTCTTACATCAAGAGCTTCCGGCTGTTGCCTCTAGGTCAGCAACTTCCGGCTGCCGACATTATATATCACCGGCTTTTGGCTGTGGGTGTGGAGTCAATGTCTTCTGGCTGCTGGATGTACATCAACGGCTTCTTGCTGATCGCCTGACTGCAGCTGGCGCAACTGGGCACGAAGACAGCTATATCACAGAAGGGAGGGGCAGTGGGATGGGGAAGCTCCTTCAGTCAGCAGTCGTCGCTTGATGACGGCCTTTCGACTCATGCACCCGAGGCTTGGGCAGCTGGTATGCCTTCCCCATCCAATGTGACCGAAGGCACAGCACACGTGCGATGGCCTTCCTCACCCGACGAATGCATCACGACCGATGTACGTTCCGACGAAGATTTCGTTCCATATCAGAAACATCCCGACGACGACATGCAACATCACACGTGTGGCCTGTTCGTCTACCCAATGGTGGATGGGAGATGATGTAGTCCAAGCGGTTTGCGATGCACCATGTACATGTAGTGTGCTCAACGCTCCTGTTGTGTCTCCGTTTTTATCTGTACCAAAAATGAGCAAGACAGAGGGACCGTCGACAGACACTGTCATTCCGAGCGTGCCTCATATTGGGGCACACACCAGGGCAGGCAGACCCCGCTGCTGCAGCACTTAGGCCGCCCCCGGTCGTTGACCACTCTCTGTGTACGCCGTGTGCCCAGGGCTGTCAGACAAGGACGATGCGGCCGGCCGTGGAGGGGAGTCAGACTCAGGGGGCGCACCCTCAAGCGCCGATGAAGAGGCGGCAGAAGGAGTCGCCCGATGCTCCAGAGCACGGGGTGCCAGCCTGGCGTCCACTGTCACAGCCCTGGAGCGTGCTGAAGCAGCCAGCCACCCTGGAGCCAGGAAGTCCGGCGAGCACCTTTCCACCCCCATCAGCTCCATCAATGCATAAGGGGGCTCGCTCCAGGGCGGGCCTTTGCACCTCCAGCCATGTCTCACTCGTCGGGCGCGGCAACAACATGAGTTGTGCCACAGAGGGAAGGATAGACATTGTTGAATTGACTTTGCGCATCTGTCATCTGTCGTTTTTATTTTGTAGTGAGTAGAGGTGCACTCAGGATTCAGGTCGGTGCTGGAATAACAGATGTTGTGCATGCTAGTAGTTGCCACGTGACATACTCTTCAAGACCACCCACACCCTTATTTCGGTGAGAGAAATCCAAGTGGACGTCGCAACAGGAGGAGGGCGGCTGGTGCATCGGCTGAAGGCCACGACAGACAAAGCTGCAATGTCTTTACCCGACACCAAGGCTCCACCAAGCAGTGTCAGTGCCGATGGCTGCAAACATGGCAGGGAGCATCTTTGCAAGGCTTTGCTTCGAAATGAGCGCCTGCAGCTCTTGCAGCAATCGCAGGCCAATGCCGCAGCCGAGGTACCCAAACTTCATACTTGCATGCTTGATGAGATCGAACCTCGCGACACCTACGCTCTTATCACTTCAGTATAATTTATGTGCATGTGTCAAAGAGAGAGTGTGTGTGTGTAT
>JAULKR010232524.1:0-14319 GCA_032356305.1 Prasiola linearis | reverse complement strand
TCTCGGCCTGAACGAACCCCGCCGCGGCGCGCGCCCGCTCGATGCGGTTGGCGTCGGTCCCGGGTCCTTTACGGGGCTTCGCATCGGTATGGCGACTATGAAAGCGATGGCTTTTGCGTTGCACAAAGAGCTTATCGGCATATCGTCGCTGAAGGCCGCAGCGTTCCAGACCTACGTTGCAAACCAAAAACAGTCAGGACTCTATCTGACGCTTCTCGATGCACGACGAGGCGAAGTCTTTGTCGCGCTCTATCGAGGAGACTCCGACGAGCTCAACGCGGTATCCCCGGAGAGTGTGATGGCTCCCGACAAGGTCACCGGGTTTCTCGCGGAGCATGGGCATGAGTCGGCGCCACTCATTCTTGCGGGCAACGCTTTCGTAAATTTTCCAAGTCTCGGCAAGCTTGGGCGTTCTATCGAAGGCGCAGCGGCAGATCCCCAAGCAAGCGCCATTGCTCTTCTCGCCTCAGCCGAATGCGAGGAGCACCCCCAGCTCCATCCAGACTGGCACCGCATGGGACCTAATTACGTTCGAGCTTCCGAAGCCGAAATTCGTTTTCCTGAAGGCAATCCGGGCGGGACCTTTCGTCCCCCAACTCCAAAAATCGAAGGACAATGACCGCGATGGGATTTAAACCTAGACTCAGCGCTGAGGACATCGAGCGCTTTCGACAAAGTGGACTTCGCATCGACCGCCAAGGAGAGATTTGGCACGAGGGCGAGAGCGTCAAGCACCTGGGAATTAAACGGGCTCTGCTCTCGTGGCTCGATGTATTACCGGACGGGCGGGACATCATCCGCCTCGATGCCACGCGCTACACCTATGTCCAGGTGGACGACTCGCACCTTCTGGCCCAGTCTCTCCGGTGGAACGAGAGGGGCGAGGCGCTGTGCGCCCTAAACAGCGGCGAAACTCAAAGCCTGGACCTTAAGACACTGTCAATTGGCAACGGACACGCCATGTACGCCCTGGCGGGAAAGCTTAAGGTTCGCCTGCTGAGCGCTGCCTACTATGTACTAGCAGAACGCATCGAAGAGGCGGGCGACACCTTTGAAGTCAGCAGTGCCGGCGCGCGTCACCCGATCGCCTTCGACTAAAGGTTGGCCTGAGTGCGCGCGCCCTCAGTCAAGCTGAGAGCGCGAGACAATCGACTGCTAAGGTTTGGTCGCGATGAACATCGAGCGGCGATTTTGAGTGTCGTCGTCGGATGCGGGTCGCTCTTCGCCGTAGGTGATGATCGAGACGCGTCCCGCGTCGACACCCAAGCGAACAATGAAGTCGCGAGTCTGACGCGCTCGCCTCTCGCCAAGTGCTAGATTGTAGTCCGTCGTACCGGACTCGTCGGTATGCCCCTCGATGGTGAGCGTGCGCGCAGCGTCTTCTTTGAGCCAGGATGCATTATCCGTAAGCTTAGTTCTAGCTGCTTCGTCGAGCTCAGAGGAATCAAACTCAAAGTAGATGACCGGCTGAAGGGACGCTGGGTCCGCACTCGCGGCGCCCGTGTCGCCATCGCCATTATTCATGGAGCCATCTCCGCCGGCGTTAGCCATGGCAGGATCGCCGGTTACAACGGTGGCTTTCTTTTTGTCTTTTCCACCGCAGCCAATGCCGAGCATCAACGCGAAACAAGCAACAATTCCCATTTTAAACATAATTTAAGCTCCCACTCTCTCGTACGAAAACATCCTCAGAAAACTCTGAGCTACCATGACATCACAAATCTCAAGCACTGTGCAACTTAAGCAACGCCGTTATAGGATGAAGCGCGAAGCGGCATGGGTGATCCAAAGTTTGCTCGTAGCCCCTCGTACCGAGACCCCGGTCGGGGTTATATATCCTGTGTTCATGTCCACCCAAGTAAACGGAGGTCGCCTCAATGAGTAAAGCAATTAGACTGACGCGCTTTGCCACCGGCGGTGGTTGAGCGGCGAAACTCCGGGTCGGTGACCTGGAAAGCACTCTCGAAGCCCTGGGACGGACCGCGTCCAATCAGGGGAACGTCGTCGTGGGCACGGACTTTAGCGACGACGCCGCGGTAATGGATTGCGGCCACCCGGACCACTTTAGCGTCTCAACGGCAGACGTGATTGCTCCCATCGTTGACGATCCGCACACCTTCGGCAAAATCGCAGCGGTCAATTCTCTCTCAGATATTTACGCGATGGGTGCCACACCCGACTTTGCGCTCAATCTCGTTTTCTTCTCAGACAAGGAGCTTCCGACTTCGGTCCTCGTGGACATTCTGCGCGGTGGGCAGGAGGCATGCGAAGAAGCGAACTGCCCGGTTGTAGGCGGTCACACGGTCAACGATCCCGCTATCAAGTTTGGTTTATCGGTGAGCGGACACGTGAGTAAGACAAGAGTGCTCTCGAACCGCTTGGGCCGCGTCGGTCAAAGACTTATCCTAACCAAAGCCCTCGGCACTGGCGTGATTGGCACGGCCATAAAGAAAGAAGTCGCCACCAAAAGCCAATACGACGCTGCGGTCACCTCGATGACCACACACAACAAGGACGCGCTACGGGTCGCTCTCAGGCACAAGGTCACTGCCTGCACCGACGTCACGGGATTTGGGCTTCTTGGCCACCTCAAAAACATCCTTCGCGGTTCGGGCCTCTGCGCGGAAATTGAAATGGGCTCTCTTCCCCTGCTGCCCGGCGCTTTCGATTACGTCAGCGCCAATCAACACATTCCCGCCGGCTCCAAAGCCAACCTCAAATTCATCGAGCCCTCGCTCAAATATCATGGTCCGCGCCAAGGCGCGCTCGAGCTCTTGGCCGCCGACGCTCAGACTTCTGGCGGCCTGCTTTTGACCGTCGATGCCGAACACGCAGGCGCGCTCTGCCGCGAACTTTGCGACCTGGGACTTCCGGCGAAAGACATCGGACATCTCACCGCGGCGACTTCTGAGACTCCTGTGATGACAACGACGCTTCTACACTCCTGAGCTGGACCTTCGTTATCTGCGACCGCCATGGAAACCAAAGACAGTTGACCGGCATCGACGTCCAGAACTATGGACAACCGGCAAAACTAGGCCTGTTTTAAGAAATACGACTCAATGAAGCTTAAGCCTAAATATTTTGCCAGCAGCCTCCTACTCACGACGCTTCTCTCCTGTGGAAAGAGACACGCTCCTCAAGAGAGGTCGACTTTAGAGCGAGGCTCTCCGAGCGCTGCCGCAGCCAAGGCCGATGCGCCAGCCGCAGTGGTCAGGCGGGATGCTGGTCGCAAAGCTCCCACCGACTGTGGACTCGCCAAACCATTCGATGTTCCAGCAGAGGACCCGCTACCGCCGAACAATGATGAGATCTCGGCGATAAGAAAAGTGATTTGGAAAAAAGAAGAAGAGGTGAAGAAGCGCCCTCCTCTTCCCCCGGCCAATAAAAATCTAGAGAAATTCTACGTCGGCACTCATAGCTTTGGGGTCAATCGCGTCCATCAGGGAAAACGGAACGGCCGCGCAATCGTCATCAAATCACCAGAGGACGCACTCAAGCTAAACGCCGACCTTGAAAATCCACCCTTTAGAATTTCGATCAGCGGCGACGTGCACCCGGTGAGTCGAAGGGAATTTATACTTGATGGCGTGATCTCCGGGATTCCAGGTCTGCACTTCCAAGGCGACGAAAACGATACCTTCGAGAGTTCTGCTCGCTTCACCTTTCGCGCAACCAAGTCGCGCCGCTTCTGGCGACTCTATGACGTCGATGGGAGCGAGTGCGTGTGCCAGGACGGCTGCGGCAACGATTTTCGCTACATCGATATCGGATTTTAAGCACTCTTCCGGGCCCCTGCTTGGACTCTGTCCTCTGGTGACGACCGAGAGAGCAGCGAAACTTGAAACATATACCAACTGGTTGGTATGTATGTCTCTGAGGCATCGAGAGGCGCTCTTCCTTCGCTAGTTTAGTAAGCATTTTACGTGAGCCACCACCAAAGGAGCTAGTGATGAGCAACAAGAAAATCGCACCGTGTTTGTGGTTTGACGGCAACGCGGAAGAAGCGGCTAATTTTTACGCTTCTGTCTTTCCTGATTCGGCAATTCAGAAAGTGACCAAGGCTGCCGGAGCGGATGTAGACGGCGGTGAAGGCGGCGTCATGACCGTTGAGTTCACCGTTTTGGGCAGCCCATTTTTGGGTCTCAACGCGGGTCCAAACTTTAAATTTAACGAGGCTATCTCTTTTCAGGTTTACACCGACTCTCAAGAAGAAACCGATCGGTATTGGGACGCGATTGTTTCAAACGACGGCTCAGAAAATGCGTGCAGCTGGTGCCGAGACAAATTCGGCCTTCACTGGCAAATTGTTCCCCGCATGCTCATGGAAGCAATCTCGAGCTCCGATCGAAAAGCAGCCGGCCGCGCCATGAACGCCATGCAAACGATGAAGAAAATCGATATCGCCGCCATCGCGGCGGCCGTACGCGGCAACTGATTTCAGCGCACTTGGGCAAAAGTACTTCTGAAATTGACGCGAAGGGTAAAATCTTGAACGCAGCCCTGTCTGTCATCCGATTGCAGGGATACTCGGCGACCAGTGTCGATGATTTGTGCGGCGCGGCTGGGGTGACGAAAGGCGCATTCTTTTATCACTTCAAAATCAAAGAAGCGTTGGCAGTCGCCGCCGCTGAGCACTGGTCGCAAGTCACCGGCGCGCTATTTGCCGAGGCGCCCTATCACAAACCCGGCGATCCGAGACGCATGCTGGGCAAGCATCAGCGGCCATGCGGCAACCCTTGAATCGGATATCGCCTCAGCAATGCTGGAGCGAAATATCGCGAGCGCCTTTAGCGCCAAGAGCCTCGCTCTACACACGCAAGCGGTACTTCAGGGAGCGTTTGTATTGGCAAAAGCAAAGGACGACGTCACTCCCGCGGTCGAGAGCGTCGACCACCTAAAACGCTACATCGAACACTTATTTGCGCCAACGAAAGGAAAGAAAAAATGAGTCAACGTGAGGGAATGCCCATTTGGTACGAACTGATCACAAGCAAGCCACAAAAGGCGCGGGCCTTTTACGAAGCGGTGATGGGCTGGAGTTTTGAATCGATGCCCCATAGCCCCATGGACTATTTGATTGCTTCATCTGGCAGAGAGCCTGTCTGCGGTGTCATGGAGACCCCCGCACAAGCCCAAGGTATGCCCGATGCATGGTTTATCTACATCGGTGTCGATGACGTCGATGCGTCATCAAAAAAAGTCACAGCGCTCGGCGGCTGCGTCGAGATTGAGCCCAATGATATTCCAGGCGTGGGGCGCTTTTCGTTCTGCGCTGACCCGCAAGGTGCTCAGTTTTACTTGATGCGAGGTGAGAGCGATGAGGCGAGCACGTCCTTTAGTGTGAGCAAGCCAGGCCATTGCTGCTGGAACGAACTCGTCACCTCGGACCAGAAAGCCGCGCTTAAGTTTTACAGCGACCTCCTTGGCTGGGAAAAGAGCGGGGCCATGCCCATGGGTGAAATGGGCGACTACACCTTCATCAATGCTGGCGATGAGACCATAGGAGCCGTCATGGACGCACCCGAGAAGACCGCAAAACCCTTTTGGAATTTTGCGCTGCAGGTGAAGGACATCGACGGCGCTGTCAAAGCTGTCACCGATGGCGGTGGCACCATTCGGATGGGTCCCAATAAACTTCCAGACGATAGCGGCTGGCTCATCCAGGCGACGGATCCGGCGGGCGCCAAAATCATGTTTACCGGCGCTCGAAAGTAAGAACGACAATGACACACAACACCACTGACGCGTCAGAAAACGTACTTAGCATCACCCGCATCCTTGAGGCACCCCGCAAAGCGGTATGGCGCTGTTGGACCGAGGTGGACTTGCTTAAAGATTGGTATTGCCCCAAGCCTTGGCTCCTTGCCGAAGCCGACATTAACGTCAAAGCTGGCGGACGATTTAATTCGACCATGGCTGGCCCGGAAGGCGAGTGCGTCGAGATCATCGGTTCCTATCTCGAAGTGGTATCGGAGACACGCCTCGTCTACACCGACGCTTACTCAGAAGGCTACATGCCGCGGCCCGAGAGCTTTATGACCGCCGTTGTTGAACTCGGTGACGACGGTCCGGATAAAACCAAAATGGTCTGGAGCGCCCGTCACGCGACGACGGCGCAAAAACAGAAGCATTTCGAAATGGGGTTCGACCAAGGGTGGAGCGCCAGTGCCGTCCAGCTAGCCGAACTGGCTCAGCGCGTCGCCTCACGCCCTTAACACTACTTAACACTAGGAACAAAGTGGGGGCACACAGAACCTCCATCGTAGTGTGATGAAAGACTCTCGCCCGCGTCACTCTCTGCTTCGTATTCAGTTTCAAGTACCAGGAAGTCGATGGATGACGGCGCTGGCATCTTGCGCGTTCCTCTGCGCGACCGGTTGCAACTCCACCGAAGAGATTTCTGTCGACGCCGCAGAGCGCTCGCCTGACTGGGAGCAAGACTCCCACGGCTCCGATACGGAGCCCGATTACAATCTTCTCTTCAATGACACCCTCGGCGAGATGTCGGTCCACCGCATCGACCTTCTCATCGACGAGTCGACCTATTCAGACACCATGGCGGACCTTGAGAGCATCTACGGAAGCTGCAGCGCCCAAGGAGGCGGAGGAGGGCGGCCCGGAGGTGGCGGCGGCCGAGGCGGAGCCGCCGGATCCACCGCGGATCCAATCTGGGTACCTATTGACGTCGAATTCAATGGCGAGCGCTGGACAGATGTTGGCATGCGCTACAAGGGCAACTCTTCACTCCAGTCTGCTTGGCAGAGCTGCAACTCCAAACTCGCCTTCCGACTTGACTTCGATCAGTTCGAATCGACAATCCCTTCTGTCGAAGACCAGCGCTTTTACGGATTCAAAAAGATGACGTTTAGCAATGGCTACAAAGACGACTCGCTAATTCGAGACAAACTCGGCGCAGACATTTTTCGTCGAGCCGGCGTGCCAGCTGCGCGCGGCGCCTTCGCTCAAATTTACGCCACCATTGGCGACGCGGAGCCGCAGTATTTTGGCATGTACACGATGATTGAGGATCCATCCAATCGCCTCCTGGACACGCAGTTCGGCGACGACAGCGGAAACCTCTACAAACCCGAATCTCAATGGGGCGTCGGACTCACGGACACCGAGCTCGAAGAGCAGTTTGAGAAAAAAACCAACGAGGAAGAAGCAGATTGGAGCGACGTCGCGACGGCGCTGTCCGTTTTACACTCGGATACGCGAACGACCGATCCGGCGCTCTGGCGAGACCAAATCGGAGAGGTTCTCGACGTCCCGGGCTTTCTACGCTGGGCTGCTGTAAACCAGGCCATGGTCAACTGGGACACCTACGGCTGTATGGCCCACAACACCTACCTCTACGCGGACCCCTCTGACGCCACGGAATCCGCTCCCAAGGGCCGCTTCACTTGGTTTCCGTGGGACCTCAACGAATCGCTCTTAGTCTCGGGTCAGTGCAACTACAGCGGCGCGGATGGTCTCATTCCCGCAGCCGGTCGCATTGGCGATAACTGGTTTTTGTGGCGCTACCTACTTGACGACGCGGTCTACGCCGCGACCTTCGAGGCTGAGCTCGCTCGCGCTGTCGAAGACGCAGGCGGCCTCGATGCACCGTGGATAAACGAGCGCATAAACGCCTACCATGATCTTATTTCGCCCTATGTCGTCGGTCCCCTGGCCTCAGAGCGAGAGGGTTCCACCTTTCTGAGCGGCGCAAATGCCTTTACGAGTTCATCCACCGAGCTTCAGGATTTTGTCTCGGAGAGGAGAACTCTTGTCAATGACGTCCTCAATCGCTAGTCGGGGGGGTCTCTCCTGCAAGCGCACTCACAATTGCCAACCAACTCAGAAAGAGCCTTTGCTCCTTTCCGCCAGCCACGGAGGAGCTCCTTCACCACTGCGCACTCCTGCGGCGCTTTGAGACAAAGTTCATGCTGCCAGCTCGAGAGGTCGCGGGCATACTCAAGGAATCACGCGCTTCGTACCGCATCTTAAGACAAGGCGGTCGCCACGTTAGCGCGTATCAGACTGTTTACTACGATGACGACGCACTGACGTGTTTTCATGAGCAAAGCCGTGGCCGCGTGCCGCGCGCCAAGCTTCGTATTCGACACTATCCTAATCGCCGACTTAGCTTCTTAGAGCTAAAGACTCGAGACCAGAATAATCTCGGTCATAAAATGAGAGTGGCCCTGCCCTTCGGAACCTACGCGCTGAGCGACGCACAGCGCGACTCGGTTCGACCAAAACTGAGCTCTCTACCGCGTGAGTTACATCCCCAGCTCTGGACCGAGTATCATCGAAGCACGCTCCTCGCGAACGAAGGAGTCGAGCGCGTCACCATCGATACGAATCTGGTGTTTCGCGATGAGCAAAATAACGTCTACCTCGACGAGCTCGCAATTATCGAAATCAAACAAGCTCAGTTCAGTGAGACTTCGAGTTTGATGAAAACCCTCAAAAAAGCGGGGCTCGCTCCGAGTCATATAAGCAAATACGCGGCAGCCACCCTCTCCCTGGGCCGACACAAGTGCGCGATATCTAAACCGTCTCACCAGGCCTCACCCCGGTCTGGCGCTCAAGCTTAACAGTTCGCAATCGATTCGAAAAAGTCAGTTCACGTCCG
This sequence comes from Prasiola linearis, assembly GCA_032356305.1. Classification (NCBI taxonomy): domain Eukaryota; kingdom Viridiplantae; phylum Chlorophyta; class Trebouxiophyceae; order Prasiolales; family Prasiolaceae; genus Prasiola; species Prasiola linearis. The sequence goes on along the minus strand of JAULKR010232524.1, from coordinate 5,696 downwards.
GGCGCCAAGATAGGAGTATGGACAAACCAAAAATTATCATCGCATCCTTGGGTTTGGCACTGGCAAGCATCAGCACCGTTCAAGCCCGTTCTCCAAAGGACCACCGTCCGCCGCCTCAAGAGGCCATAGACGCGTGCGCCGAAAAAGCATCCGACGACACCTGCAACTTTACGCATCGCGATCGCCAAGTCGAGGGAACCTGCTTTGCCCCGGACGAAGACAAGCCACTCGCATGCCGTCCCGATCATCCGCCTGGTCCACCCCCCGAAGGCCAAGACGCCTAAGAGCCGAGGACCTGGAACCAAGAACCTAGATCGTGGCTTGTTACAACAGTCCACGATCTTTTTTTGCCTAGGCTTCCGAGCGTCTTCTCCGGCTTAGCAAAATAAGCCCCATCAAGGCTATAGCCAACCACGGCGTGTGTTCCTCAGTGGCGTGACACCCAGACAGGTCTCCTGAGGAATAGCGGCAGTCTGGCTGACAGTCGCCATCGCCAGGCTCGCACTCTTCTCCAGCGTAGGTATTTACGATTCCATCACCGCAGACTGGGAAGCGGCAATTCGAGTCGCATTCTTGGGACTGACTTCCCGTATCGCAGTCTTCGCCGGCGGCAAGATTCACCTTGTAGTCTCCGCAAGTCGAAAGCTGGCAGTCCTGTTCGCACTCGGCGCTCTGCCCGCCGGTATCACAGGACTCACTCGCGCTGCGGTTCACGATGTAATCGCCGCAGGATGAAAGGGTGCAATTGGAATTGCACTCTTGCGTTTCGCTGCCGGGATCGCATGTTTCGTTGGCGCTGGCATTTATAATGGCGTCGCCACAGAGAGCGGGGCTGCAGTCCAAATTGCAGACTGAGGACTCGCCTCCCGCGTCGCAAGATTCATTCGCGAGTCTATTAACATAGCCATCGCCGCACTCAGCGAGGGTGCAGTCCGCGTTGCACGCTTCCGTGTCGACAGCACCGCTATCGCATTCCTCATCACCTGTGACGATTGAGTCGCCGCATTCCTCGCGCGTGCAGTCTCCAGAGCAATTGTCACCCCCGTCGCATTCTTCGTCACCGTCAACGACATCGTCGCCGCATATGGCAAGTTCAGGCGGCAGCTTGACCTCGCCGGTCGCCTCCCAGTGCTCAAAGCGCTGGAGGTTACGAGAGACCTTTGGCGTTGAGCATTGCGCTTCGCTTGCGCACGTGTCGCCGCAAAATTGATCGTCGCAGTAGAGCGCTGAGAGTGCGATGTAATTCCACTTAGAGTAGACGTCCGTGCTTGCGATTAGAAATGGATCCGCCTCCGGGCGGCAGCTCGAAGGCGCGCCCTTCACCGTCATCACCGCACAGCGCGGGCTCACCGCCCCCGCAAAGGAGTCGTAGTGCATGACTGAATTTATATCGTAAGGGCCAATATCTTGAAATTTTGACGCGTCTGACTCCTCGAATTGGAAATGCTGTTGGTGATCGCTCTCCATCGCGTCCCAATGAATATCGACGTTTTCGTCTCGGTCGATTCGATTTTGAGTGTGATCGAGACCAAAGGCATGGCCCAATTCGTGTTTCAGAGCGCCGGGGCTAGACGCTAAGTAGAGCATGCCCTCCGAGTGCTCCTCTAAGTGGAACGTTCCCAGGCCCGAACTCGCTCCACTTATTCTTGGAACGACTCCCCCGGCAGCTAAGACCGCGGCTTCGTATGTCTCGATGCTAAAAAAAGTGTAGTGACGCTCTCCTGAGACCTCTTCCTCGCTGTCGTAGAAATGAAAACGAATCGGCGTGTTCTCATGCAGCTCCTCCACCGTTGCTCTCAGCTCCTTTCCAAGGGGAGAAAGGTCGTTTGACAGCGCGTTTCTAAAGTCCTTCCATTCCGCAAGCTCCGGTGGGAGTACCGCGTTGAAGTTGGCCTGAGGCCAAAGCCATTCACTTTTGACAGCGGAATCAGAGAGCCGATCGTCGACTTCGCCGCCGCCTTCGAGCTCTAGCGCGCAACTCATGAGTGTGGCGCTCCATAAAGCGAAGGCAATCTAACGTGTCATGCCCCCTTGCACAGCACGTTGCATGCCATTGATTCAGACAGATTATCAATAACTTAGAGCTACCCATAAAGCGTTGACTCTCGTTTACTGGGTACTATGAACCTCGTTGCCCGGTATTGAGACCATAGAAGCGCCAACACAGCACAATCGTGCTCAAACGTCCCGACGCGCAGGGGCTCGAAGCGCTCTCAAGCTTTTGTTTCTTTGCGCTTCTTTGTGCCTAACCAGATCTGCTTGCAGCTCAGATATTTTCATCGACAGTCACCCTGCCCATGCGTCAGATGTTGCCGTCACAGCGGTGCTACCGGACTCAACACGAAAGCAAGGCGCAGGCCACGCCGATGGGCTTGAGGACATCGAAACCTGCGCGTCGTGTCATCCCGAAGTTGCCGCAGCGTTTACGTCGAACGCCCACGCGTTTGCGTCGCTGAGCAATCCCATCTACCGCGAAAGCGTGAATACTCTGCGCGACGAAGAAGGATTTGAAGCCTCGCGCATGTGCGCTGGATGTCACGATCCAGTTTTACTCGTCAACGGGCTCATGGATACGTCCTTTGATCTGGACGACGAACGCAGCGCCGCCGGCGTCTCGTGCCGCGTCTGCCACGGCGCTAAGGCAGTCGCTCTCGACGGCAATGGCAGCTACTCACTCAGCGCGACGCCATTGGTCCTGCCTGCTTCGGGCTCTGATGCATCCATTTTGGCCCACCGCAAAAGCGTCCGTCCCCTAGGCAATGAACTTTGCGCGGCATGCCACCGGAGCTTTCTTTCCCGCGCGTCCGGCAACGCGTCTTTTTTACCGGGCGCCGATGATTGGGGAGCCTGGCAATCCTCTGCCTACGCAAAAAATGGCGCTGAGCGCTTGGACCGAGTCGAGGCCCAAGACTGCATCGACTGCCACATGCCCTATGAGCAAACCAAACGTGGCGATGCAGCTGCCAAACGCATCCGCTCCCACCGCTTCGCTGGAGGCCACACCCTGCTCGCTTCCCATCTAGGCGACTCAGCCGCTCTCGCGGCCCATCGCTCAAATCTGGCCGGCGCTGTGTCCATGGACATTGCCGCGTTCAGTCTCGAAAAATATTTTGACGATGCGGGTCAGCCGACAGGAGGAAAGGAATTGAGCATTCATCTGTCGTTTGACCTGGTCTTAGTGAATGAGACGGTGGGGCATCGTTTTCCCGGAGGGACCACCGATGCGCAAAACACGTGGGTGGAAATCAAAGTCTTCGACGCTAAACACAAGCTCCTACGAGTCGCCGGAATCAGCGACGGCAACCCGAATGGCGATCTGAGTACCCATGTTCTCAGGTCCTACGTTTCCGACGAATCGGGCAAGCTGGTTCGAGATCGAAGCACTCACAATTTTGTCGCGCCTATCGCAGATCACACCATCGGACCGAGAGACGCGGCGCTGATTCGATACGAGGGAGCGCTGCCAGGCAATTTTGTCGCCCCGCTCGAAGTTGAGGCCAGACTCCTGCATCAAAGCCGCAGCCATTCGGTTCACAAGCTGCTGTGCGCGGCCACCAAAGCGCCCTGCACCATTCAACCGACCACCCTGATCGCCAAGACCTCTCGAGTCTTGCGCACTCCAGATTCTGACGATGATTTTGAGCGCTTCTACAATCACGGTCGGGCATGGCTTCACGACGTTCAAGAAAATTTAGAACGCGCTCGGCCCATTTTTCAACGTGCTCGAAGCCTAGTCAGCGACGACTTTCAGCGGGCGAAGGTGCATCAGGCTCTCGGCGTCCTGGAAGGACGCCTCGGCCGCGCCGATGAAGCGCTCGCGCAGCTGGATGCAGCCGAGTCTCTGATCGGAGAAAATCCAGCCCTTGATGCTGCGCGAGGTCGCGCCCTGGCTCGCGTGTGGCGCTGGTCAAAAGCGGCAGACTCCTTAGCCAAATCCACCCAGAAACGTCCAAAGAACCTATCACTTTGGCGCGAACTGGCCACGGCCCTTGGCAGCCTTGGTCGTCATTCCAGTGCCCTCGAGGCAGCGCAGAAGGGCCTCGCTCTTAGCCCCCGCGACAGCGATCTGCTTCGCACCCAAGCGCTCGCGTTGCGAGCCCTGTCATCGCCGGACGCAGACGAGGCTCTCGATGCTTACGAGAGCTTTCGGATCGACGATCGCCGCGATGCGATCAAACAGGCGTGCGCCCAAAAAACTGCAATCTGCCAGCTGGAGCAGCGGCCGGTCCACTCCCATCGTCTCCGCGCTCCCTAAGGGTCCCATGCACGGGTGCCTGCACCGCCGAGCACTCTGTTGCGGACTAAAACGAACCGGCGAGTGATCCGCAGCTCGCTGCAACAACCTGTTCATTCATTTGCAGCCGGCCCTGCTCCAACGCGACGTCAACCTGAAGATTCCCATCTTTGCCTTCAGCCTTCTCTCGCGAATCCTTTGTAGAACGAAAAGCGTGGATCTTAATCAACCAGCTGCCTTAGAACCCTCTCAAGTCCCATGGCCGAATAGTAGAGTTCGTAGTTGCTCTCCGAAGGCAATTTGAGAAGTGCGTCGACGTTAATGATGCCACGCTCTCTCGTGCGGTCCTCACGGAGAATATCGAACTCGCTGGCAAGTGGTCCTTTGAGCCACGCCATCGACGGCACTGCAAAACCAATCTTCCGCTCGTAGATCCACTCCCTGGGAAAGTAGCGGCAGGCGAGCTCACGAAGAACCGGCTTGACCACGCCGTTCAAAATGTGAAGCTCACGCGGCAGATCCGTGGCCACCTGAAAAATGGCATTGGAGATGAAGGGATGCATTAGATCGTAGGTGTGCTGCGACGCCAGGCGATCGATGGTCTCAAAGTGACTGGTGATGGACGTGTAAATCAAATGCCCTTGAGCGTAGGACACAGGATCATTGTAGTCGTTCATGAGTCGAGCGATCTGCTCTTGGTTGGCTCGAGCGCTGTCTCCCACGTGATTAAAAACGAGGCTCGGAAGCGCGTCGCTCTCAAGCGCGTGGATTCGGTGGCAAAAATTTTGGTAGTCGCAGAGCATGTAGTTGCGAAGCCGGCCCCACCGGCCTTTTTTTCGGTCGGGAACGAAATTTCCGATGGCCCGCCTAAGCCCGCTTGGAATTGAGCGCAGCTGCGCCTGCCGCTTTCGGAATTGAATCGCAAAATCCACAGGACGCGAGCCAAAGAGCGTGTCGGCGGCTTCGCCGTACATCACGGCCTCGGTTCCCTCAGGGAAGGAATCTAGAGCTTTTGCGAGGGCGACGGAATGGTAGTAGCGACAGGGCTCCTCAAGCGTCGACAAAATTTGCTGGTATCGGCTCGCAATGTACGCATCATCGACGTCGGGCGAAAGGTGCTCTATATCGACGTGGGCTGCAAAAGTCTTCGCCCGCGCAATTTCGGGATTCTCGCCGTGCGTCCACCTCGGAGTTATGGCCACCATTTTTGGAAAATAGCGTGAGCCGATTCCGGCCAGGATCGCCGAATCCACGCCGGCCGATAGCAAGATTCCCACATTGGAATAGCGTTTCGACATGCGCTCAAAGTAGTCATTTAAAATGACGTCGGTTTTTTCGACCCACGCATCCAGTGGCCCCGAGGTGGGCTTGAATCGCATATGCCAGTAGCGCTTCTTTTCTTCGTGGTGTTGACTGTCAAGAGTGACCGCATGCCCCTGCAACACTTGGGTCGCACCCTTAA
>JAULKR010232413.1:0-14319 GCA_032356305.1 Prasiola linearis | reverse complement strand
CTCTCTCTCTCTCTCTCTCTCTCTCTCTCTCTCTCTCTCTCTCTCTCTCGCTCTCTCTCTCTCTCTCTCTCTCTCTCATCTCTCTCTCTTGAGCGGTTGCATGTATTTGTCAGTTTCATACTATTCAGACTTTTGCGAAAATACCAGCTTGGTAAACGATACTTCAGAAGAGGAGCAAGTTTTGTTTGCGAACAAATGAAAAGCCTTGACTAATTTGACTTGAAAGTCACTCTATATAGAATCACGTAGATTTGAAGTTTTTAGGTGTATACACCTTACGTAAGGGATCGGAAGTTGCCTGCGTCCAAGCTACAATGCATATGCATGCCAAACGACAGTGTGCATGTTCATATGATGATCATCGATATACATATTGATGAAATCTCTGATTCTCTGATTCATGACGCAGTGTCGCTGGGCCTGCCAGCCCGACCGCCACGGAGTGGCCAGCCTGGGCGCCCATCTATTGCCCCTACAACTTTGCAAATCTGCTTACGATAGTTTGCAATAGCTATTGCATGCATGCATGCACTGTGTACACTCAAAACTGTGATGCATCATATATGAGCGCTCCACATGTTGAGAAACTCTTACTTATAGGGAAACGCTTGAATGAGCGATTGACCCCTTGAGTGGAGCCTTGGCGAAGACCTAAAGGTTACTAGCAAGAAAATCATACTTGAAGTGCATTAGTGTCTGATCACTTAACAACTGATCCTAGAAATGGCCGCTGCGGCCAGAATTGGATATAATCATATATTGTCCTATCGCTATTAAAATTTCGTTTCGAGGAACTGTACAAAGTTTTGCCATCAATGAATAAATTCAGGTGTGAAACGAAACTTTAAAGAAAATTTGAAGGTGAAAGCAGATTTGACAATATTGAATTTTAGCCCTAAGGTTAAACGGCTAGCCGAATCCGGCTCCTTCGCGCAGCTTGAGGGCCTCTTATCTAGAAAACTCCTCAACGCTGTAATAACTACGTAGTATACCTGTACAGCAAGAATTTACTGTATATAGCCGAATTGTGATGCTGATAGAGATTAAATCGATCGTAACCTAACATACAAGTTAAGAGCTGCTAGCATACTATGTAAGCATATTGTATACAATAAGACATGTATGCATTGGTTATATTAGCATACCACTAGTGTGCATAGTATGTGGGGCTTTGAGTAAACCGAAACTTTCAAGGAAGGATATTGACGCGTGTCATGCATGCACAGTGGTATAAATGTAAGGGCGTCGGTATACTATTCCTACTACACAGCAGTTCTGCTCGCCGGAGATGACCTCTATCGATATCGCTGAAGAGATGTTCCATCTTTTGCAAAGCCAATTGGTCCTAATCAATTAAAATTATGAAAATCCATCGCTGACACGTTGCTCGGTACCGGTATCCGGAATGTCTTCTGCACGAACATGTATGAACTATGTGGTACGTATCCTTTTGCGTCATACTGTTAGTAATCAAAGCAAATACCGAATTGCAAATGCCAATTGGCAATGATGAATGCATGTGCCAGTTGGTACCTTCGTTGAGTGTATAAGTGGCGGTTAACCCAAGGGCATCCTTACACGAAGGCCCGGCGAACGGGCCGTTTCGTCTTGTATGTGACACAAAGAAAGGGGTACTTCGCTTCATTATGTACCTCGCTGTACCGCTAAGAAAGTCTCCACCTGTATGTACATGGTGATTCTTTCGAAATAGCGCAACACGAGTCGACTGATACACCCCGACGCCTTGCGCCCTTCTCGACATACGTTCCTTTTCTTTATGCAAAGTAATTTCTCGCAATAGCCGTACATTGAGATTTGTAGAATTGAGAAGGCCTTGCAAGTCAATTGACACTTCGCCTTTACGAGCAACCTACCATTAGTCCATGAGCATTTCCTTGCATTCAGTTATCTGCAAGCTTAATCAGCCTTGAGTGTATCTAACCCACCAACAGGTATGCATTGTCTCGGCCACAACTTCTAATATTAGAGGTTACATTGAGATCTCGCGCATGCGGATGGATTCGCAAATCGCTGGTGTATTGCTCCCTTTGACCCACATGTGTATACAGGCATCAGACAATAAATAGTTTTTTCTGGATCTTTAAATGTAATGGTTGCCAGAGTAGCCTGCTGCGTTCACAGATTTGTCTATCACGCTTCTTTAAGGGCTAAGTAGTCTATGTAACTACATATGGTATGAGCAGCTACATTACAGACACTGGTGAGTCAGGCATGAAACAATTAAAAATCAAAAAATCATTCACTTGGCAAGATTGACCACATATATGGGATACACATCATATCATAATGTACTACAAGCGTGTAATACTACTGAGCATTACAGTAGTACTCAGTTGCTGTGTAAGTCTGTTAAATAACGCGTTCGATAGCAATCTGCAGCTTTGAGCAATACGATCTTGCATCATGTGGAAAGTAGCAATCGATGATCACAACTCGAAACCTACCTACATGTAGGTTGTAGACAGATCGTCAAGTGGCAATGCGATGAGTTGTCCCTAAATATATGAAATCCCGTGCCGAGCAGGTGTCTGCCGTGATCAACACCTGATCATGCTCACATGTGTATAGAAGCTGGCTTGATTCGCAAACAGCAAACAGGAATCTATTCGCCCAATCACATTCACGATCGTTCAGAGAGCTTCCTTGTATACACTTCACTCACCAAGTTGCGGTATATCTGTAGAATAGACTTCTGGGGTTATGAACAGCCGTCGAGCGACGACATGCCTTCTCATCGCAACAATTGTCATTGCGGTGGCCAATGGCCAGCTAAGTCAAGATAGCACAAGTGAAGCAGCCGCAGCAGACGGTTTTGGTCCCGGATTTAACAACTCCTTGGCCGCTATTTCAGAAGTTTCGGACGATGTAGCTGCCGTAAAGGCAGGCAATACGACTGCACTGCAGCCAGTACAGGATGCTTTTTTGTTGAGTGTCAATGACACTGACGACAGACAAACGGTGCGTTTGCATCCGCGTTTTTGTTGAGTACTCTGTACGTATGTAGACATCATTGTCGTGGATGTATATCAACATATATATACAATTCGCTGTGCACACTGTATTAATAGCGTGATCTGAGCCCATATGCCATATGGCCATCTACATATTATATACACACACAGTAAATTCTGGCGTGATTCGTATGTCGGTCCGCATCATCATGATGATGACAACAAATTTGGGCAAACGGCTGATGGCTTGAGATTGCAAGTATCTTGTATGAGACATGTGTTGCTCAATCAGTTTTGCTTGACGTGTACTTTGCGTACCTCAAAGGTTGGTTTCGGAGGCTTCCCTTGGACAAAGGGAGGCGGCCGCCCATATCCGAGCGATCTAGTGCAGTCCAGTGAAGCTATAGTCGAGCCTGACGGTAAGCCTTTAAGATACCTCGCTTATGTATATAGGAAGGTTCGAAGCCTCCTCATACTGAAGTTCTACGGTTCGAATTCGAATGCCAATATGACCATGCTTCATGATCAGGGCAGCTCCTAGTTGTCAAGTGCTTTGTCTTTGCTACGAATGGACATTGAAGTCATGCATGAGTGATGTGTTACAGGAAGCGTGCCAACATGCGAGGTTACCGTGCAAGTTGTTACACCGGTGGTACCAGCAGCCAGCAGCGCCTCTGGTCGTAATATTACCGCGAACATCACTTTGGAGTTCAACAACTGGTGATTGTAGCCGTCCATTGCCACTTTCATGGACGCAAAATGTATCCTTTACTTTATTCTGCCTGATCAAATCTCTCTTAAGCTACCAAGTGGGACCACAACGGTGTGCAACGTTAACGGTGCACATAGTCACATTTCGTTGTTCTTTTTGACGTGAATAATTTATCGAATATGGCCATATGGGCATGAGTTCCAGAATCCGTTTAGTGCCCTTTGATCAGATATTTGTTCGACTTTTGCCATCCTCAATGCGTGGTATAATGAGACTTAGTGCAGCGCTGCAGCTAGCTGCGCAGCTAGGATGCTCATTTATGCTACTTCGCGCTATTGCGCTTGAACATCGTCATCAAATGTCATTGCTCGGGGCAATCGCCGAATCTTCCAGTTGTACATCTACAAATAGCAAGAGTCCAGGATGCTTCACGATGACATCATTAATGATGGGCATCATGAACTATCAATAGATTGTGCCGCTATCACCAGATTGTGTAAAAGAATACCATCAAGGTTTTCCATTCCACGTGCATCACCTATTCAAGACTGCGTGCATAACATATAGCTGTTGCACCCCTGCCACGTCATTGTATATGTACGTACAGAGACGGCCACAGATCGAAACCAATATTGCTGCACTGTCGATCGATAATGTAAGCGGTTCGTAAGTTGCGTTGCACGTTGTTCAAATTTGAGTTCATCTCAGAACAGCAGCCAGCTTACATTGCCTGCACCGCTGAAAATCGAACAAAGTGAAGCTGACTATTCTTAATAATATAGTCCCTCGTCCTCTACTGGTGTCTCCGGCAATAGCTCCCTGCTACAGCTAGGTTGTGCTACAGGTGGTACTCATGAATAATCAATGAAGCAGGATCCTAGGAAGAGCGCTCCAAATGCCTAGATTAGTAGAAGACATGCTAAAAATACGTATCACTCCTTTAGGTATACCTGAGTACCGGTATTCTTTATGAGTGAGCAGTCCTGCGGTCCACCAACACTTGCTCACCACTTACACCAAGACATCATGTACTGACCTTACCCGAAACTTAAGGGTTTAGTGACGGGGCCAGCACTGGTACTCATAACCGTCTAGACGTCTCTTTCGAATCCGACCCTTCGAGTCGGAATCCTCGAGTCCAACAGAGTCTGTTGCTTACGAGTGGCGCAAAAATCTTTAAAGAGTGGTGTGTGGTGTTGTAGGGCCGGAGATGACATCAAGGCTCCGTGGAGGACAGTCATCATTGGCGCATACACAAGGCTGCTGTCTGCAACCAATCTTCGAGTCAGAGGAGCACAACGCAGTGTTATCCAAGGAACAGTTTCTTCGGCTCCTGTCCTTGCCGGTGGTGCTTCGTCGGTCGACATCACTATCGTGGTGGAGGCTCCAGCCGGTGAATTTACCTCTTTCAAGCACAGATATGACCATACTGTAGAATATATCTAATTAATTTGCATTATAACGTTACTTGTTGGAAGCTATGAAAATCGTGACTGGGCTCCTTGAAGATGCGGCCTACATATGTGCTTATATGCTTATGTAAGCTGTCACGGTGCTGCCTTGACACAGGCCATTACTATTTCCATTAAGTAGTTGAAATTTACTACACTGCTGCACATTATAGTGGACAATATTTAGCCATTGTGCCACACTTAAGTAGGGCAGTGCTGTATACATATATGTATACATTATTTCTTATATAAGAAGACGCTCTGTTGCTAAAGAGCTCTCTAGAGATAAACATAGCGCAATAATCAATGCCATTCGAAACGCAAGCAACATAAGCACGATAGTGGGCGACACTCACGGCACCATTAGGGCATGCTGGCATGCTCATCAATGGGTTACCCCTTTTTTATTAACGATCATGGGTACCGCTGTAGAATGCAATGAGCACACACACCTCTGTTGACGTTTCTGCATCATAATGGCGCCATTTGAAAACTGCCTCGAAACATATCTCAACAATTGTGTCAAAAAAGGCTTTGCACGTAGCCAAATACAGAACCTTTGCTTCCTCTATTGATCAATACATTCATGAAGTTGATCGCGATCAAAGGTCTGGTCAGACTTGGGCACGGGCTTCCCATTGCGTGCAAGTGCCCTCCTGACAAGGTATGCATCACATAAAATTGAAATTTCATCGAAATGACGTGTCACCTTTGCAGGGACCCCGAAACTTGTTCCCGACTCCATATTTCAAAACGGTCGACCGTGCACTCTCGTGACCTCTGGTACAAACGATCCAGATCAGAGCGAAGCGGATAATGATGGTGGTGATGGCGAAGCCACTGGCACTGGTGGTGGTAGCAGTGGCGATGGCAGTGGTGGTGCTGGTGGCAATATTGATGCTGGCTGCGGTAGTGTTGGTGACGATACCATTGGTGGCAGCGGAGGTGGTGGTAATAGCGATGTTGTTGGTAGCGGCAGTGATGGTGGCGGTCGCGGTGGTGCTGGTGGTGGTGGTGGTGGTGGTGGTGGTGGTGGTGGTGGTGGTGGTGGCGGTACTGGTGGTGGTGGCGACGGAGGTGGTTGTACTACTGGTGGTGGTGATAGTAGCGGTGGTGGTGCTGGTGGTAGTGGCGGTAGTGGTGGTAGCACTACTGGCAGTGGGAGTGCTGGCGATGGAGGAGATGGCGGCAGTGGCGGCGGTGGGGAAGCCGGCTCAGGGACCGTGGGAGAGCGACATATTTCCCTATCCGGTCGTCATATCGTAGGGACCGATGGCAAGATAGTTAAACTGAAGGGCGTCAATTGGTTCGGTTTCGACGTAAGCTAAGGCAGCAACCCATCTCTCACATCCTGCTCAAGTTGCAAGCACGCATCTGTGATAAGCATTGTCTAAAAGTCTTTATGCATTTCATCTGTCCAGATTTAGCAGTCTTGATGGATGAAAGTGTTGAACCTGCAGCTGCAGGATCCATGCTTAGCAAAGATGTTCATCCTTTGCAAAAGTGTTCCTTAAGTACTTAAGGACTATTCATATGGCTGGGATTGACAGAAGTGGATAACACCCCTTCCACTCTTTGTAAAAGTCAGATCTCAAATCACTGTCTAATGTGACTGCACAATCACAGGGAAAAATGGGAGGTTTGCCATCGTTGTGCAGGTTTATCTAAACGATGATGAGACATAATATGATCAGTCCCAAGACTCTGCTTATAAGTTTGATTTGACTTGAGAATGTTCCTCTAGCGATAGTATAACTGGTTGCAGTCTTATGTACTATGCAGCTGCATAGTATCATGCTGGCGTGATACCACAGCAGCTAACCGTGCAGCAGTTGACCGTGCAAAGGTTGCTGCTTTAAAGCGACATTGACCATCCTTGTTATTACTAATATTTGAATTGATATTTGAGGGAAAGGAACAGAAAGATGTTTATTCGTAGAACACGTCGATGACGTTCTCTTCTCCGAATGCATGCATGCATCTCCATGCAAATATCAAGTGTTAATGACAAGTCAAGACGAAGGTCGTTAACGCACCACTCGATCGGTGCCAACTACGTATATATAGTCAAGCTTGCAGGTCACGCACACAAAGTACCTAGGATGCTTTCATACACTTTTGCATACTCAATCACACGATGAGATTTGACAGCTAGATTTCTCACGGTGATAAAGTCATGATGTATATACACCAGTTTGGTCGCAGGGAAAGATGACCGCGCTCGAAGGTCTCGGCTTTGAGGGGACTGCCATACAAGCAGACTTGGACACTATAACACAACGCATTCAGCTACTGGGCTACAACGCTGTGCGGCTGCCATTCAGCATGCCGCTCGTTTTTAACCGAGCACCCAGGTACGTTTCGCATCATCGATCGTCCAATGTGTGCTGCTTTCGCTGACACTTTGCATGTTTTATCTCGGAAGCTGGGGCCGGCAGTCGGCCATCGATGAGGATATCCTACAGGCTGCCTTGCATTCCGCTGTACTGATTCATGTAAGCTCGTCCAAATTTCATTCAAACTTCATTCAAACTTTTGATATTAAACTAAAATCGGGCTCAAGCCTAGGCCTTCGTATGCCGTCTACCACGGCACAGAAATGCTTGCCTTGACCAGCAGCAACCTTAAACGCTTGCTCTGCCTCTATTATTAGCAAAGGTCGAGGTGTGACCCCAAATGATGTTAACATGTTATGATCTTATATTTAGAGATAGCCCCATTCATCCTAACTTACTGGCCGTGGTGGATCGAAGCCTAGGGCCATGTATCGTTGTACTCGCGAATAATCTACATATAGATGAAGAAATGCACCAATAAGACTCGAAAACTTGTCGCCACTCTTACCTGACAGCCATCAAAATTGAGCACATATGCACAGGGATTGTCGTAAAGCGTGCACCTTCCCTTCATCGGATCAGGAAATTCTATACAGTCTCAGTAAACTTGATAGCAGGAGACACCTGACGCGTGTATCTGAAGAAGGTGGGCCCTTTTTCAGCAATGGCGATATTGAAACTGCTTGAATCTAAAGAATTAATACAGTAGACACTCAAAAGTGATTTTTCAAGAAAGAGATCGATGAGTGCAGCCCATTCCAGCGTCAAAAGATCTAGTTGGAAAGGTCACGAGCTTACTAATACATTCTGAGCCTAACCACAAATTCCAAAAAACATGCACTTACAATTCACTTTTAGCATGAACAATTTCAGGAAAAGAGAACATGCATGATATCACTCCAAAGGCCAAGCAACCAATAGAAAGGCAACACACACACACACGCACGCACACACACACACACACACACACACACGACACACACACACACACACACACACACACACAGGGCACTCCACATGAACCACACCTACTGACAAAGCCCATTCAGTCGGGCCCGCATTTGGAGGGGATTTTGAGAGGAATCCGCGATGGCTGATTGAGGAGTGAACCTTGTCCTCCTGCACCGACTGAGGCACACGGCGACTAGCGTACACATCCGAGAAGTGCATCTCACCACCGGGCCTCAACACGCGGTAGGCTTCACGAATGACGCTGCGCTTGTCAGGGCTCAGGTTGACGACGCAATTGGAGATGACCAGGTCGATGCTGTCGTCATCAATGCCGGCTTTGTTGAGTAATTCAATGTGACCAGTGCGGAACTGCATGTTGCATTTTGAGAATCCCAGCTTTTGTGTGAACGGCTCAGCATGCCGACGTGCTACCTGCAGCCATCATCCTGACTTCTGTCATATTCTCGCTGGCATCTGCTCGGAATGCAACTGCTGACACGGCTATTCGACCTCGTTGCTTGGTCGACAGTGCCCAACTCCTGTGTCGTCTTTCGAACAATTCGAAAGTGGACAGTTTGAGCAAGGAAAACAATATGAACAATACGAACAATCTGATAAAGAAGAGTATGTACGATACGCAAAGTAGCACACTGGAGGGCATGGATCTCTAATCATGCCAAGGATTATGGTCGTTATCGACGTGCATCTGTAACAAGGAATGGATTCTGATCTTGCAGCAGTGGGTGTCAAAGCAATACCAGGTACAGATTGAAAGTCGTCATTTGATAGGCATTACCTCGTTCTGATCTTCTGTCATATCAATGCCGACGACAGAGCCCTTTTCGCCGACCAGAGCCGCGCAGACATAACAGTCTCTGTGCGGGACAGTAGCGCCGGTATCAGATATACTGATAAATGACACATCACCCGTACTCAAACCTCACATATCATCCAAATTAGAAGCCCTGATGAGCTGAGCCTCAAAGCAAACATTGCCAAGCATGGCACCGAGTCTCAGGGGTTTCAGACCTGCCAGATCCGCTTCCCAGATCGAGAATATCCAATCCCTGGAGCGCAACTTCAATTAAGCGCCTTCAATTAAGCGCCTTCAATACTTGTGTGCCCAGCGTACAATGGCTTCAAACATATTCCGCCTTGGCACATTCTTCGCCTTGGCACATTCTTAATTGCATAACACCTTACAAGCTATGTGCGTGATGGATTGTTTGGCACAGAGCAATGGAGTACCGCACCTCAATCCCCAAGGGGAGGGGTGCCCCACAGCCGTAAAACTTCTCCATGACCTCATCAGGTATCGACTTAAAGATCTGTGATGTCGGACCCAGAAACGATCATCTAAACGTATACTAGCAGCAGCAGACACTGGAAGCTTGTCTGTAACTTGAACCAGCTGGGCGTGAACGCAGTCTGGGACTGGGTGCTCTATCTGGGAGCGGTGCTTTTTGCACCTCGCGAATTTTCGGTGCCGGCGCTCCTCCAGCCGTGCATGCACCTGGATTTTGTAACGCTGAGATCAGTAAGCACAGCCATAAATAGGCGATCAGCTTGCCCGTCGAATGGGGTTAAAGTTGATCTGCATGCATGCAATAGCCTTTACCAGTTTTCAAATCTTTGCTGTTCTTAAGCACTTTTGAGTAATATTCGGAGACTTCATCAAAGGTCTTGTCGTCTTGACTTTTGGTTCCGTTTTCTTTGCTGCAGCAAGACATGTTATAGCGAATATTCTCTCACTATCGCGGCTTACAGGCGCTCAGACCGAAGTCACTGCGCTTGCGCTTGGGACGTTTAACACTTTGAAAATGTAATTTTGAAACGTGTAGGATAAGCTGGGTTGACCATTTGAAGCTGTGAATAATTACGAAGCTCGCCATGCTACGGAGTGGCCCTATATTATCACACGCAGGGTCTGGAAAAAGGGTCCTCTCGGTGAACCTTGAAGACCTTCAAGGTCTCGCGCCTGACAGCCTGTTTGTAAGACAAAATTTTACCTGCAAACTTCTCAATCGCATTGATGATCAATGATTGATTGCAGGCAGTGATCAGAGCCATGCTCAACGAGGGGAAATGAATCTGTTCTGGCGATAATTTGTGAAAACTTTCTGCTCGTACCTCAGGCAGAAGATATCTGACTCTGTTTCCAGCCATCGTAGAGGCGCCGCGAATCTCTGAGCCTTGGTGTTCAGCCGCTGAAGAAGTGATGCCGGGCGTGCAGTCGCCGGACGAAACAGCCCAGAAGCAGCCATCTGGGCAAGCTGAAGGGACAAATTCGACTCCAGACACCACAACCCGTTCCAAGGAAGGCATGCATCTCCCTCCACAGCGAATCAATTCTTTTTTCGACAAAATTGAATGTGAAGTTGATACTCAGGTACTGGCATGCCATTGGCGGCCCACACTTGCTGGCTATTGTCACCATTGCAAGATGCGGTGTGCTCGCTCTAATTAGACGCCGAGAGATAGGACAGCTGCTCGCTTCTCATATGTTTCATTTCTCACATCTCGGGCGGTAATCAATGCTTGGTCATGTGTATAGGCGAAAGGCCGTCCGATGCAGACATCATCTCGCAGGAGAATCAGATTAGGTACTCAAAGCCATGTGTCTGCTTAAGACATTGTCGGTTGATTGACACTCAACGAGCACTGCCTGAAGTCTTGCGCTCATAAAGAAATGTTTCGTCGTAGCAAGTCACGGTTCACATGCTCAGCTAGTTTGAATATTTGTATGAAGTCAGTACTGGCAACACTCAAGCAGTCCTTGATATGGTACATTGGTCGTCCTGCAGGGAAGTTGAAGCCAACCGAATACCCTTCCTTGGTGACACCGAACCTTTGTCAGCGTTGGCGGCAGGTGACCGTGCAATCTCATCAGGACTGCCTTTGATAGAATACGAAACCATGAAAAGCTGATTCCTCGGTAGATTTGGTACTTGCCGTGCCTTATGCAGGCGATTTTATGCATGCAGATTGCTGCCACTCGTACATCTTAGGAAGCTTGTCTGCCTGCAGGTGCTGAGTGTCATGATGTTTCGATCGAACCTCTGTCACGTGCATGGATGATATGACGTGATGTGTAACACACCACCCTGTTACTGCGTACAGAATACGAAGGCGGCAGTGAAGTGTTCAAGGCCAAAATACAGAGTCTGTCACGTGACTACAGCAGCTTCAGACGCTCTCGAGGCGATGGCAATTGTTTCTTCCGCGCTTTCATGTTTGCGTACCTTGATGATTTGATCGCTTCAGGCAACTATGCCGAACGCAGCCGGTGTGCACCTGCATCACCTGACGCCGCCTGATGTGTGCTGATGCGATCTCAACCGATTGGTATTCGATGCACTCACAGATGCAAGCTTAGGTGCGCTGATGCAGCCTGAACCGGATGTGGCTTCGAAGCGATCTGACGTGAGGTGCTGTGAGCGCTGCGAAGGTCTTTGCTACTCCGAAGTGGACCCGGTACACGGCGATGCACCCTTACGACTCCAGGGCTGGCAATGCAATCACACCCAGTGGCAAGGCTCGCAGGCTGGTCGGTCGCATCGAAGGGATCCGGCAAAAGATGCTGGACAGCGGGTATCAGGAGCTGGTGTTCGAAGACTCCCAACAACACCTCCTCAATCAGCTCAACTCAATCAAACGTGCCACCCCGCCCTTGACCAGCCTACACCATACCACCTCTGCACCTCTGATCGAGCATGTTCTTTCATTTGACTGAGCACGTCGTTTCAGCTTCATGAAGGACGAACACATGGTGGTCAAGAAGGCAAGCATGCAAACGAAGACGTCCAATGAACCGCAGCGTCTTTGCCCGCCCGACTGTCTGACAGGATGACTGACACGAGGACTGGCACCGCAGTCGGTCACGATGGGTTGACGTCGGAGGTGCTGCTCATCAACATGCGCGACAGCGAGGTCAGCAATATGGTCGTATCCTTCCTGCGCCTCGCCACATCAGCAGAGATCGCCAGCCGGGCGGACTTCTTTGCTCCGTTCATCATGGTGCCCCTGCCAGCCGTGCAGTCAGCGGTCTGATCAGCCGGTTGTTGCTCAATCGATTCCACACGACATGCTGTCGGATTGCACATTCATTGCGACACGAGGATAGGTAGAGCCGATATCCAAGGATCGAAGACCAGCCATGGTTTAGATATACCACCGTGGGTCCGTGAGGACAGGACAGCTGTCTGCATGGCTGTACACTGGCCCATGCTTGACAGCTGTGACTTCGATCGATGCACGCAGTGGTTGGCCAGCAGCTGGTGCCTTATGCTGAATGCTACTGTCCGTGCGCAGAGGGGTGTGGTCTGATTTTCAGCCTCCCGGACTTTGTTTGACGCTCATTTGTTTGACATTTAAGTAGTTCTCAGATTTGCTCCATGCACCGAAACAGCCGCATGCGCCAATCGCATGTTGATCATACATGTATATATCTAAAACTATCCTCGTTGCAGGATAGTCCTATTGCATTTTGTCTGCTGCTGCCTCATCTTCCAAAACTGAGGGCCCAGTCATCAATTACAGCTGCCATTGGTCATCAGAACTCCCTTCTCGATGATACTGTCGGGCACAAAGGCCACTGCTTTGTATGTAACACACATTTTATTGTTGCGGTAGACACTGTAGCTGTTCACCGCTCGTCTTTAGCTCTTTGCCATGTCATGGGGCCACGTCAGGGCACAACGGTGGATGAGCTGACAGTGGAGGCGTTCAGGCGGCGGTGCGTGGAGCCCATGGGTGAGGAAGCCGACCACGTGCACATCGTCGCCCTGACAGACTTGCTGGAGGCGAGGACCTTAAACCCTCTTCCCCTCTCCCCCTCCTTTCTCCCTCCCCTCTCCTGGTGGTCCCCTCCCACTGAGGTCACCTGATCTAGGTACCGCAGTTTCACCTCATCTGCAGCTTCATGTCGCGTCCCCCACTTCCTCGTGTACTTATCCCTTCCCCTTCTCCATTCACCCTGCAGACATACCACTCGTGGACAGACCTCCCGACTCTTATCAGGTGTCCGTCAGTACAGTGCTTTGGCATTTTTGTCGTCTCCCGCTCTCAACCACGGCCCAGATGAGTCGACTTCAATGACTCCATTTGCTCTCGATCATATAGTCCAAGTCCTCGATCCCTCTGTAAGTATTTGTTCCTTGCCGCCTGCCCTCTACGCTGGCCCACGCCTCTTGTTAAGTCGTCTCAGCAGCTCCTCGGACAAGGCTGCGGTGTATCCCCAGTCTTGTTGCTGCACTTCCTCAGTCGCAGGCTGAGGGGCGACCTCTTTTGTCTGCATTTCCTTTGGACCAACCGACGAGACCCGTCCACTAACTTCCGCCCTGAAGATTTGTTTAATTGCCTATCAACGAGCCACAGCAGCTACATCCTCGTCGGTGCATGTATAGCGATGCAATTGTCGATGCTACGCTGCTGCTGCTGCCACTGCTGTCGCTGATGTTGCTGCTGGTGCCACTGCTCACGAATATTCGTATGCCGAGAAGCTGCAGGAAAGCACATGATGCGAACCTAGTCCTATCAATCACCACGGTACTCTCTCAATAGCACGACTCGATCAAGCACATCTCAGAATGTGCCTTTGGTCATGCATGCAGGTACCAGTGCGAGTCCTGTACCTGGATAGAACAATGGTCTCAGCCGGTGCCTCTGGTTCGGCAGTCAACGAACACGACTTTGTACCAGAAGCCCTTGCAGGTGCACACCCTTTCTTCTTTTATGACTCTTGAATATGCCTCTGCGTCAAATGGCTCTCGGACTGATGCCGATTCTGTATCGATTGGGAGCTGCCTAAACACAATACGGAGATTACAAATACGGAGAAGTGCAATTCAGCTGTGCTGCATATGTCAGTATTGCAAAATTAGCTTGTTGCAAGCGCG
>JAULKR010232302.1:0-14322 GCA_032356305.1 Prasiola linearis | reverse complement strand
TTTGGTTTACTATGAGCAATAACGACGCGGAAGTCGATAGCAAAACATTAGAAGGTTTGTTTCCTGAAACTGCTCGTGCTTACGTGCCAGATTTTGGTACCATTCAAAATTCACACTATTTAGGCATCACAAAATTGTCTCGGTAAATCGCTCACGGATTTGAGTCCTGGTCGCACAGGCAACTTGGCATGGAGGACTAGCTGGCAGGATCTTAAAGGTGTGCCCCTCACTGACCCGCAACTGTATCCTTCAACAGACCCGCAGCTGTGTTTGCCTTCCGGCAACGAGGTCAATGTCCATGTCAACTTGGTCATTCTTTGTGCAGATAAGTTTAGGGAGGTTGGGGAGGTCGTCTACGCCAACGTGGTGAAGGATGATACAGGTGCGACTCCGTGAGTTACTGTTTTCGTTCTGTGAGTTGAAACGGTTTCAAATCCCAAACTGAGTGCATGGCCCAACTCTTTTGCTGAGACAAATGAGCCCCTTGAGAATGATTGCTGATGCTACAGGGCGATCGAAGGGATGGGGAATTGTGGAATTTGAGACGCCGGAAGAGGTGCGCCTCAAATTTGTACATTCATGTAAGTACATGATCTGTATGCTGCAGTAATGTGAACTATCTCTGACCTCCTTTGCAAGTCAAATCCGTACCAAAATTGTATGCTGTACGCACGGTGCGAATTTCAGATGAGAAACCTTTGTGAATTTACCAACATATGCTCGAGAATTACAGTTGCAGCCCTGAAAGAAGTCCCTGAAGAAACGCATCCACCAGAATATTTGCACTGGGGGGTCAAGCGCCAGGTGAAGAGCAGGTCAGGGGCCAGAGAGACAGCTGATGTCATGATGTGTCATGACAGGCAGTAGCTGCTGTGAACTCGTTGAATGGTGTGGAGCTGGGTGGACGCAACATGTTGGTCCGGGAAGACCGCGAGGATCGCGATGTGAAAGCCTACAACCGTGACAATGGTGTGCATTGTTGCCCTCCTGCAACCTTTTCATGGGCATGGAATTGCCTGACATAGCCATGTGCAATGCCATGGAGGACGTCTGTAGATGTGCAATGCCATGGAGGACGTCTGTAGATGACAAGCGCCGCTGTGGCCCTTCCTTTTGTGGTATCCTTCGGTGGTCACTCGGTTCGACTTGGTGAGTTGGTCAGGAAGCAGGGTCCGCCCCTAGCTTGTTACAGGTCCGCCCCTAGCCTGTTCTGGGTGCATGCTGTCTTTGGTAAACAAGTCGATATTTGAAGACTGCTTGTCTGCCTGCCTGCCTTTCTTGACGACAATGTACATGATTGACGCATTCTGCAAGCAGTATGCAGCGCAGATTTTATCGCTACTGAACAGCAGCCAGGTGCTGATTGGATGGCAGGCCAGTGTTATCTGACAAGTGGTGGAGGTTCCACATGTGAGACCAGGTGGAGAAGGAAGGTCGTCGAGACCACGACGGGAGAGGAGGCCTCGAGGCGGTCGTGGGCGCGGCGACGAGCGACAAGGAGCAGACGAGGATGGAGCAGAGGGCGGCTACGGCGGTGACGAGGGTTCTGCTGCAGAGGGCGGGGGCCGCCCCCGCCGAGAGCGACCGCCACGCCGCGAAGCAGCAGGGGACAACAGCAGTGGTCTCCAAGTGAGCATTCGACATGAACGATGGGACCTGACGACGGCTTTGCATGCAGCTGCGATGCTTGGGCTGTCGCGTTCACATGTGCTCATACCGTCTGCCGAGTGGGTCTGCATGTTCATTGTTCGCACATTCACTCTTCGAGCAATCTGTACATCTGGCCCTTGAGCAGAGGCAGATCCTCGTAGCGGGCAAGCACAAACGGTACAAACGGCACCCGGTCTCCTTGAGCTCTGGGCACTGGCTGGGCAGCCTGGGCTCAGCTGAAGTTATCAGTGCGGCTTGTTGCAGGGTTGCAAACATCTGTCAGATTACGGGTACTTGGATTCTGTCAGGGAAATGGCTGTATGCCTGAATTCTCGCAGGTCGTGGTGCAAGGACTGCCATGGGCCTTCACCCAGGAGCAGCTGGAGCCCTTGTTTGAGGCGCATGGCACCATCGATCAGTGCGAAGTCGTGTATGGTCGGGACGGTCGTAGCCGGGTGCGCCTCTGGTTGCTGTGTTCTCTCAGAGCCTGTCACAGTCTGTGTTCCTAACGGATGGGTGCATGCATGTGGCGCTTCACGGCCTGTCAAAATCGCAGCCTGATTATGACGATTGACCATGCGTAATCGATGCACAAAGCACCGTGTCTACGTCAACGCTCCATTACGTCAGTATCGTTACTTGGTCACAAGACGACTGCGAGAGGTTCGCAGGGTTACGGCACCGTGCGATATGAGACGTCAGAGGAGGCACAGGAAGCCATTCAACAGCTTCATGGAACTGAGCTTGAGGTGCGGTATTTCGCAAAGAATGGGTCGTTTCGCCAGCGGCTGCACAGTAACTACATTATGTAAGGGTAGGTCATGAGTGTCGCGCTGGGTCGCTGGGTCCTGTGAGGCATCGACGGTCGTCACTCATGCTTTTTTAAACGCTGTCGCGCGCGTGCTATTGCCACCGGATGCATATGGCAATGAAGAGTTGCGGCCGGTTAGTGTCACCCGGAGATTCTGTACGCGACATTTCGCAGGTTCTTCAAGTCGATGTGAGATCTATTACCCGCAGGCACTGCCCGCACGTGATTTTACCCCACGTACCCCACATCGTTGCCATGTACCGCGGGCCTGGCTAATGCACTCAAATATACGACGAGATTATTCATGGTGCTGATGTGGACATGTGTAATGCAGGGTCGGATGCTGACAGTCCGACTGGATAGATATGCTTGATGGTACTAAAGACAATTCACTTCATTCCCTTGCAATTTGGTGCTGCCATTTGAGTTCTCAGGGACCAAAGTTGCACGATTCCAGCATCGTGAATTTGCACTCCCACTGCCTGTTGCATATCTGCCGCATTTCTTGGACATGTTATCTAAGAAAACCATCGGTCGGCGCGTGTCGTGTCTACATGAACGTTTTTTGCCTTGTGATAACTTGCTCAGGTTGATGGAAGCTGATTGCCTAATATATTGATGTTTCGTCTCGCTAAATGCGTAGTGTTTGCCAGAAGATTGAAGCATATACACAAAGACCTACATGATGAGCAAAAGAGCAGTAAAGCAAGCACAGGATTGGGTTGAAGGAGCGTTGTTCGTTGATCAATGCAAGCAACTACATGCAAAAAACATCATCCAAAGCATTCTCAGTTTGCTCTTGGTGTCGACCACACCGTTTTGGTCTCAGACAAATCTCTCAGGAGCTATCAAAGGCGGATTGCAATTCGTTTCGACTTTATGTGGGTCCTGGGCTTTTCTCTCCCAACACAAGAATATTCATTTTGAAATTTGACAGTCTAGTAACTGCTCTGAATATTAATTAGACGCCGGCTTTTAGCTGAGGACGTTCGTGGGTAATCAGCACCTTTTCGCTATATATAGTTTCTGGGATTGTGCTCATGTATGCAATTCGTCTAAGCAATGAAGTAGCCCAGCGAAACATTTTGCTCATTATGAGGCCATATGATCACTTATGATTCTGGCTCTCAATTACTGTCACACTCACTAGATGGCTTCGCAAAACAGAACATGATGCAACAGACGAACAGACGGCAATGCGGAGGCACATACAAAGTAAAACAATAACAAACTGTCTAACTTCAATAAAGGGAAGGACGAAGACACTGAATGACATCCCGATGACGAGACAAGTCATCTACGGGACTAGTTGGGAAAAAGGTTAAGACATATTGCATGCCACCAGTTGACAGCCTGGGCAAAGCAACAGCTAAAAGTACGGAAGTAATGCACTTAACACATATGTGTATCTGCGCGTGTTACCACGAGCTAACAGAGAGAAGAATAGGTCTCTAAGTGACGAAAACTTGTGGCACTACCCATACGGCAACAGAGCCAGGATGCAGAGGTTGCTGATCAGCAATGGTAGTGTCGACCGTATGAGGAAGAGTGTCTTCTGATCTACTTGTTCTCACATCGTGGAGCACTGACTCCTGATACGTCTTCGTTCTTCCCCAGCTCGGCTTAAGTGGCAGAAAACACTCCATGGCCTTGATCACCCAAGTTGACTCGACAATGTAGCCACGTGTCACGAGGATGATTTGGTAAAGGTCACGACAGTGTAGAAGTGCCATGTTGCGTTTGGCTGCCACTGCTACTGCTGCCACTTGGGCCTGCACCGCTGCTGTTCGTTTGTCCACGATTTTGCGTACCGGCTGCATTGCAAGGAACACTACACTTCCTTTTTCCGAACCTTGCTCAAATTCATGATGGCATGCTGAATGCTAACGGACAGTACACCGCCATTGTCAGCAGCAATGACCATGGTGGTGCGCATTGCGTCCACAACACAGCCTCAAGTCAGGAATGACGGGGAGGAAAGACACTGCAGGTAACAGCCAACGCAGTAGGTCTGCTTGCCTGCAACAAATCAATTACTGGGGAGGCGGTGTGCAATAGCCACAAGTGCACTTAGAGAAGTGCTAGCAGGTAATGCTGGCGCTCTCGGTGATTCAGGTAGCGCACCAGGGTCGGGTAAAATGGCTGCTGTGCGGCCCCACAGGGATCGCAGCTCCTTTGTCGTGCTTGACAAAGTCGCTTTGGCGCGGGAGGTCCATCTGGTGCGAAGATCTGTGGCGGTGCTGCCCATTCCACTGCTGCCATCAGCATTTGCTGTCTGTGACACACATTCACCATTGAACCACCATAGCATGCCGCAACAGATGACGAAGGCACAACGCTCTATACGGCTCTTCAAAAACCCATCCGTCCCACACCATAGTCCACGATGGCTTCATTGTGCCTTCATAAGCACCATTTATCAGAACCACTGCCATGCAACTGACAAGATGGCACATCGCACCCGGCTGCTGGTTCTGTGGTGTGTAGCAGGCGGCCAAGAGGAGGGGTACTCTGCTGGACTATTGCTGTCAGCTGTCTGCATGTGTATCGGAGAAGCTGCGCTGCCGTTGGGGCCTCTCCGCAATGCTGACTCAATGACCTCATCTGCGCAAACAGCAGATTCAGTATACATTGTGCCAGATACATCACAGCTTTGTCGCCCAGAGACCTTGTACTGCTTTGATGCATGCTTTCGTCACACTACGCCGCGGCAAGCACCTTCAGGAGACGTGCCGAGATTTCTTGCGAGGACTTTGAGAGATACATAGTGCGAGTACAGATACCCGAATCGTTAGCCGGCATGGTCTGGCGAGCAGCGCGGGCTGCATGTCGAGCAGCCCGGCCACTGCGCCGTGCACTGCTGCTGTTATTCATAGCCAGGCGAGCCAAGAGCCGATCAACCTCCCATGGATCCATCCCCACCACCAGGCCGCTAGAGGTATTCTGCTCCGGCGGACGGTACTCACCGAATGGCAATAGGTCATTGAGGGCCTCGTCCTTCGTTGACATTTGTGGCGTAATGTCAGACGACTCCCGCACATGTCGATGTGATTCGAAGTACGACGACTTCGTCGTTGAATCGACAAACACGTCCCTTAGCAGCATTGATGGCAAGACAGTATTAGTCTTGTGGTGCTACGAAGCCCCACAGCTTGACAGCGGGTAAAGCATGCAAAACATGTCCCACCTGCATTCGAAGATGCTTAAAGCACAGCGGGCATTCGCTGGAGCGCTGAGCCCACTGCATAATACATTGAAGGTGATATGCATGCCTGCAACCCGAAAAACGACTGCTCGACATCAGTATTGCCGAAGTTGGCAGCAATTTTGGAATTTCAGCTTCAAGAGCGTTGACTGGAAAATTTGCATTACCATGGCGCTGCGTGAAGGATGACGCATGGTAGGATGCAATTCTCTGCTTGAGGGTGCACCTGCAATTGGTAAGCTGAGCTGGGTCGTCCTGAGTGAAGTCGTCTAGGCAGATTGAGCATACATCGCCAGAGTATTCTTGCAATGGTACTACTCTCCTTGCCAGATCGATTGAGACTGCTTGCTTCGAATCGGATTCATGCACCGAAGATGGTGAAGAGTTTGGAGGTTCGGATGCCTCGCAAGAATGTTCCATAGAAGACTGATTCGAGCGCTCAGAATTTGCGCCGTCCAATGAAAACATGGTGTGCTGCACAGCAGCTGTAACGTCGGTCATGACAAAGCGTGAGACCTAGGCAATGCGAAACATATGCGAAAAAATGAGGATGCAGCAAACTCGCAAAGCACAATCGCTGATATAAGCAGCGGTGAGACAGGCGGTGTCTTGTTCCTTATCGAATGCGATGCAGCTCGGGATGGTAAATAGGTTCCTCGCAGGTGGGCCAACCGTGAGAGGCCGTCGGACTGTCAGACTGTCAGACGCATCTGTACATCACATGTGAACAGGCAAAAGTTGATAGTGAATGCCACCATCCGAATTTTTTATCGACATGATATAAATTTGCATGGCTTTGCATGCTGACTTTGTAACAATGCTACTCGCTGAAGTGTTCAATACCATTAACTCGAGCTGGTCAGTAGTAGTTTTTGGGCTAGGGGTCATTATTCATTCATCAATTGCAAGTCTTCAGCCCAATTTCTCGTGCGCTATGCCGTTTCTTGTATGACCGGCTGTGATATCTATGTCATGCTCTACGCAGCGAATGTTTAAAGAATCAGTTGCCAGAGCCTCCTCGAGCTCGGTTGGTGTGCACTGCGATACCAGTTTTGAACATTTTATATAACATTGAGACATACAAGTGACTGATCGAAGGTTCTCTGTGTGCCTTCTACTTGACAGCCGAAATGAATCCAGAGATGATGAGGATAGCAATGGAGCAGGCACGCAACTAATTTGGTCGAACTGTTTTCATTTGGTGATGATGTTTGTACGCAAAAAGGCTTGCTAAAACGGGCTCACTCCGTCGCCGCATTTATAATTATGACATACAAGTTTTGCGGTGGTGTCCTGCAGATGTCCAAGATGTCTCCTGAGCAGGTATGCATTTTCCTGATCGACCTGAGGCGTGCAGTATCCGCTGCCTGTCACTGCTTCGCTGGAATGCTCTGCTGCTTCACAGCATTCTTTGACAGCATCCTAGACCAGGACTATGCCGCATGCTTTATGAGACCATCCTGACGTGGGATGCAGATGGCCAGTATAAAGCAGATGTCAGAGAATTTCAATCCGAGCCAGCTAGCAGAGGCCCAGGTTTGCTTGGACCTCCAGAAGCCACTCCAACTTTGAGCGTTTGGTTGCACAATTATACCTTTGACAACAGAACCTCGCAATTTTTGCATTAAGTACACCTGGCCAGCATGAAATATGCCCTTTCTCTGAGCAGAAAATGATGGACAATATGTCGCCCGGCCAAAGGGCAGACGTACAGCGACATGCCTCACTGGCGTCTGCCGCTGGGAGTGGAGGAGCGGCGGTGCCACCTAAGGCGGCAGCCCTCTCAGAAGCTGTCAAGGTGCTTCACATGTTGACACTGTGCACGGCTCTCTTCCTGCTTCGAGGTGTAGCTACTGATAGCATCTTCGCACGTTCCGGCTTCTTCTCTCGCACGGTTCCGGCACAGGACAGCCTGGCAGACCGGCCGCCAGTGAGAGCAGCATCGAGTCCTCTGTCTGTTTGAGAGAAGACGGTCTCAAGGATCCTCTACTCAGAGGCAGCCCGTGAGCTTGCACAGGAAGCGACCAGGTTGAAGGAGTCTGGAAATAAGCTGCACCTGGCCACTAAGTACCAAGAAGCTATGACGACTTACAAGCATGCCGTTGAGGCACTCCATGGTACGCTCAACAATTGATCCCAGGCCAGTTTATTTCTCGTATACTATCACACCTGGCACACAAGAGGAATCGATAGCTTACACAATCTCATGGGATTTGTACGATGCATCCACATCATGATTAAGGCAGCCATGCCGAGCGTCCAAAGCGTTGCTACTTTCATTGGCAGCAAGCAATTCACATGGTCTCAGTCTCTGGCATACAACCATGTTTGTATGCTTGTGTGGCGCAGGTGACAGTACTCCTGCAGCAGCGGCCCTTGTAAAAGCATGCTGCCTCAACCTGGGTGCGTGTGCACTGAAGGTAGGGGATTACGATGCATGCGTGGAAGAGTGCAGCCGTGTGCTGCAACAGGATGCGAAGAACTACAAGGCATTATACAGACGTGGGCAGGTGCGAGCAAAGGTCCCAACCCGAACAATATATGCCACCTCCGGTCGGGTGACCTCCTTTGTCATGTCATGTCATGGCATGTCATCGTTGCTGTTGATACTGTCGTTGAGTCAGTCGCTCGACCAGGGTATTCATGTACGCTCTGGACCCTGCAGCATGCTTGAAAGATGGTGACGTATTCGACCAAGCCTCAGTACTCAGGTAAAGTGTTTGCTTCGAGTCGGTGTTGTCCGTCAGCACTACGAGCCAACAGGGCACATTGAGAACACACACACACACACACCTTGTGCATGCACAGACAACGATCCTCACGTGGAAGGACGGGATCTTTAAGCGAGTGCAGAAACGAAAGTGTCTGTCTCTAGGAGTGAATGCCTCCAGTCGCACCCACAAGCATCCACCGTGCACATGTACTGGATGCCTGTAGGGGCGAAGCATCGGTCACAATTAGGAGACCTGATGTGACAAAGCAGTGACACATCGGTGACTCATCTCTGACATGTCCCTCGAGATCTACTTGTGACTGGTGACATCTGCACCTTGAGGTGGCTGAAGGTTCCAAGGTAGAACGCGAATGTGAAATATTATTACGTGACATCAGGGCTATAGACAGCCCACAGTTGAACGGTTGCAGTAGCATGTCGTGCAGGCATTGCTTGAGACAGGCAGATACCGCAAGGCTGAGGCAGATCTGGTACGAGCACTGCAGCATGCCCCAGCCAAGGATACAGCTGTCATGCAGCCATTCCTGGATCGCACCCGCGAACACCTGTCTGCACGGTCTCAGGCACGCGCACGCTCCGGCAAGGCACTACACGATGGGTCACAGTCTGCAATTACACAAATTGCGTGACGAGATGAGTCAGACCGCAGTTGCGCTGGCGTGCTCTGGCACACTAGTACTGCATGGTGTGACGCAGTCTGCTATTGCACAACTTGCGTGACGATTTAGCCACACCGCTATTGCGCTGATGTACTGTTGAAGCGCCCAACGTCAGTGCTTTGCCGGTCGTCAGGTCGCTTCGGTGCCTTGGCACATCACTTTCGGCATCACTCTCGGTTTTACGGCACGCTCATCTCAATGTCTTGGCACATCCCTTTCGGAGAAGGGCCTTAGATGCACGTAGACACGACCCCTTTCCCAGCCACCTGCCACAGGGCCTTGGCACACCAAGCTGCCCTCACACACGTGCCATGGTGTTGGGCTCTCACTCAGAGCCCCGTGCAGTCATCTTGCCAGCAGCGTCCTGACAGAGCAAGCTCTTTTGTAACATGGTGTAGTATCGCGCCCAGTAAGCTCTACATGACCTGACACTCCTTGGTACTTGGCATAGTCCATTTCCTTGTTAAAGTGATGTTAGCGCTTTCTAAAGTTGTGAGAGGTGTGGGGTTAAGTGCTCTCAATGCACTAGCAAGGTGTATGATAGAATGCATTATTCAAACAGGTGCGTGAATGCATCGATCATTAACCTACGGTCTGAAGAAACAATCCAGCCCGATTGCAAGCCTCGCATGCATCCAGTGCAACTCTCGTAGGTATGTGCCCATTGGGTATCCCCTGCTGAGACCCGCTGCCCCCCTCTGTAGATGGCCGCTCTCTTGCAGCCACTGACGAGCTCTCATGGCCAATCCCTGAACGTATCGAGGGTGTGGACTGCTGTGAAGCCATGTCTGGGTAGGGTGAACCTGAACGAAAGGCGATGTTGGGCTGTCGCCCCTCTACGAATGAGTGCTAGGGTGGCAAAGTATCCCAGGCTGACTGGGTACAAGGGTGGTTACCGTACGTACCAGGACGTGGCATGCGCTGCCTTGGCCTCGATCCCTGTGGGGCCCTGTCGACTGCAGTAGGCGACGGGTGCAACAAGCGTCACAGTGGAAGACGTCACTGGGGAGGAGGCGTCCTCCACACCTGCGCCGACAGCACAGCCCCAACCACAGGCGGCCCCTGCAGCCAGCCCTGGTGGCTTGGGAGTTAAAGCGGACACTGGGGGAGCGATGCGCGACCCGCAGTCTGCTGCAGAAACCATCTTGGGCAACATGTCGCAGGAACAGCTGGACACCATGGTGCGCGACCCTTTCCCGGGCCTCCTCTTTTGTTCCTCCCGGTCAAACGTCGTGGCTCAACAGCTGCTGCCGCGTCGAGAGGGAGCTGCTGAGGATTGGAAGGGAAAGGCAGCTCGGCTTGGCATTGTCCGAGCTACCCGAGAAGCCAGGGTGTCGTGACCAGCGTCGTGATGACTACACAGCGGCAGCGCAGCAGCAGAGCAGCGGCCATGCCTGGATGCCATGGCTGCTGACGATGGCTGCTGGTGCTTCTGCTGCTGTTTTGCGCAAGTGTCGTCTGTGCTGCTTGCTGCGCTTTGCGCCCAGAGTATGTGCACTGGACCCGGCTGCTGAGTCAGCTCAAGCACCGGTGCTGCGCAACAGCAAAATTCCTAAACATCTTCCAATCTGAAGCACCACAGATCATAGCGGAGTGTGGAGTGTCCGCACTCCGCACTCCGCACTCACAGCAGAGACATGCTGTTGGTCAATCAAGATGGAATTAAGTTGTCACGTGGGCTGTATCACCAGCCTGTCCAGTGAATCACCCACGTGTCACTTTGTCCTGCAGTCAGCGGCACTTGGCCAGCCCCGTGTCAGCAAGGAGGACCTGAAGAAGAAGATGGAGATGAGCAAGCACTCGACTCCCGAGCAGCTGACTGCGATGGCACAGCAGGCATCTCCTGGGGGGTGGCAACCCACCCAGGAGCAGCTCCGGACCACCGCCACTCAGCTGCAGGTGGTGATGGGGGCCCTTCCGATCTCGACCCTCTCGAGTCCTGTCTGACAGTGATTGAAGCGCGTCCCCTCCTGTCTGACAGGCATTGAAGCACGCCCCCTCTTGTCTGACAGTGTCCGTCTCCCTCTGATGCATGTCGACATCGGAAGCTCTGCTGTTGTCTTGTCTCTGGCAGCTGGCCCGGCATCAGAGCGCCAGTTTGTTCAACCAGAGAGGGAAAGAGGGTGAGAGGGCACAACTAGGATGTACGGCGATGAGGTGTCGTATCCTGCCCGCAACAATACCTGGGAAGCAAAGGCTGCTGAGGCCGTCCAGGCAATCCCTCCTGTGCAGCCGTGGTCCTGGCTTGCTTTGTACAGACCCTCCATGGAGGAGTCCTCAGACAACTCTGCCCACAGTCAGTAGCCCCAGCTGTGCTATGGGCACCTAGTGATGTCGGCACTGCGTTCATGTGTGTAGCACAACAGCTGCAGGATACCTCGAGGACCAATCTAGCCGGCCGGTTGTTTGGTTGGTCAGCCAATCATTTCTTTGCATGGTGGATTGTTTGCTTGCTTGATGGGTCAATCATTTCGTCAAGGTCCGAAACACACTGCCTTGAGATGACACCTCGTGGCACGACGCCTCCCTGCAGGCAAACCCCGACATGTTGCAGCAGAGCATGAATATGATGCGGGATATGTCACCGGAGCAGCTCAGGCAGATGACAGGGCAGGCAGTGATGCCTGGTGTGTCACACGATGACCTGGCGAAGATGCGTGACGAGGTGCTGCTTCCAGACCACCACCACTCACTGCCCCGACAACCGCTTGCTTTCCAGTGGCGAGCACGGCTGCCATTGATTGGTTGGCGTGCCCCAGAAGAGCCTCGCATGACTGCAACTTCCCGCTTCTGCGTATATTTGCCTTTGGAACGTTCTCCTGTGAACTGCCAGCCCGAAGAGGTCTCCATGTTTCAGAAAGGGAGGAGCATCATGCGACACTGGGTGGCTTACGTCAATGCCATTCACAATTGCCGACGATTCGCTGGCAGGCTGTCCGTCTGCCATTCAATTGTCTGCCACTGCTGCTAGCATCGCCTGGTCAAAAGGTAAGGTGGCGTGGTCGGAGTCGATTAGTTACCCAAGTCTGGCGGTCATGCCCGGGAACTGACGGTGCTGCTGACCTGTAGACGGCCGTGTGGCATCTTGGCAATGCGTGCGCTGTGGTCTCATATGCCACGGAGTCCACAGAGTCCCATTGAGTTTTATAGAGTCCAGCTGAGGTCAGGCTTTCATGGGTTTCACAACGACTGCGGGTGACAGACGAGCGGAAGGGGCGGTGTGCGCCCGTCGTGACTATTGTGTGCCATGTAAGGTCAACCTGCAACTGGGCCAAGTGTCGCTGATTGGGTGCAACGGATCGACGGGAACAAGCCGCAGTAGAGCCTCATGATGGTCAGCTGTCGCACTCATGTTCAGTCTGAGCACGGAAGCTGAACTGCAGGTAGAGAAGATGGGTCCTGATCTTGTTGCGCGGCTGGCAAGCCATACTGCTCCCGGCGGGGCCGCTAATGCCGCCAGGTAAAGACTCATCGACTCCTTTCGTGAGCATCGTGTCTCGATCTCATCAGGTGCAGGAGGTTGTGCTGCAGCAGCATTGACAACTGCCTTAGATGATGCTCCACTGCATTGTGCATTCCTTTCAGCCGCCGGAACTGTGCACAAGGTGCTCATTGCAGGTCATGGGTAAGCGTCCCAGCTGCAGCGGCAGCAAAACCACTCTGCTCTTTCCTTGTAGGCTTGTTCCTTGATAGGCTTGGTTTCAAATGGATCATCTGCTTGAGAGTCGACAAAAGGGATTTCTCAGGGCATAACAACGAGCCGCACTCCTCACCTGAGCTGTGGCCACCCTGGAGCACACACCACACCACACACTGCGGTGACCTGTGTCCCTCTCGTGGTCCCCGCAGTCAGGAGTCCCAACCAGCCACAGGAGGAACCCTGCCAGCTTCTTCGCCTGCCACAGAAACTGAAGGCTCTCGATCTGCACAGCCTTTCCCGGCCAGAACATCACAACCCCAGGCATGACCAACTAACAGCCCTGGCCCTTGATTGTTCACCCTCCCCTTCCAGACACACATTAGCATAGACACGTGTGTGTGTGTGTGTGTGTGTGTGTGTGTGTGTGTGTGTGTGTGTGTGTGTGTGTGTCTTTTGGAGTGTCCTTGCATGTCGCTGGCTCAGTCACTGATCAGTGGCCACCCAATCCTGGTTTCACGAAGTGATGCATGAGTCGACCTCTCACATTCGCTTGCATATTGTTCGCTCAATGTTCGGGTACCAGTCATGTACGGCATGTTGCCATGTGCAGCCGGCGTCAATGCCAGCCAGCACATCATCGGCGACCAGTGCCCCAGGTGGCGCCTTCTCGCCACAGATGATGCAGATGGCGTCACAGATGATGAGCAGCATGTCACCCGAACAAATGGCAGCCATGACCTCCATGGCAGGTGGTGTCGGAGGTGTGACTCTGCCGCCCCTCGTTCCCGTGTCTTACATACACCCCCTTGTCATGCACCGTCAGAACCCACTCTATAAGTTGACCAAGCAGGTCTGCTCTTCGTGTCACGTTCGACAGCCACACTTTGAAGGCCGTCAGTCTCCAGAAAGCTTTTACGGAAATGGTGTCAGGGGCATCTCTTCGGCATCCACCGGGTCACAAAGGTTGCCAGCTTGACACAACGAGTGACGGAGATATGAATGCCCCTGTGTGTTTGAGGAGTGTCCACTTGGTTCAGAGCATCGGAAAAGGCTGCGATCAATGACCCGTTTGGCACACCAACTCTGCCTGCCGTTGTCAGCGGAGATGCCCCCTCCTGCTGCAGCGTCATGAAGGACAAGATGCCTTGCAACGAAGGGCGCAGAAAGGAGACATTTTGGCAGACATCGTTGGCTGACGGTACCTTTTGTGTTGCTAGGAATGGGACCAAATGGCGCGCGACAGCAGCCGACAGCAGAGATGATGCAATCGATGCAAACGCCAGAAATGATGGCAATGGCAAAGGACATGATGAAGAACTTGGATCCTGCTGCGCTGGCCTCCATGATGAAGCAGTCAGGGATGGACATTTCAACGGAGCAGGCCAGCTCTATGAAACAACAGGTGCCTTTTATTTGCACTCTTATGTATCAGGACATTGCGTGATGGCCACTGAGGTGTCATCAACAGGCCCGTGCTGGATGAGATATCACTCACGTTCTGTGTGACACATATGTTTGCACGCACACAGACGCGCACAAACACATACGCATGCACACACGCACACACACACACACACACACACACACACACACACACACACACACACACACACACACACACAC
>JAULKR010232191.1:0-14330 GCA_032356305.1 Prasiola linearis | reverse complement strand
TGGCATTGCCGAGGAAATCGATAAGATGGGGCTTCCATTCTGACCCTGCATAATTAAGCGGTTGTATGAAGCGGTAACAGCACTCATAACGAATTGTTGTATCAGTCTCATAGACACTGCTTGTCTTTTGTATTCAAATGCAGTTGTGTCGTAACTAAAGTTGAAGGTGTTGATATCGGCCTATACAATCATACATATTCGCAAGGCGATGCACATATCTTGATAAAGATCTGCTGGACATGTTGAGCATCATTAAGTACTGTGTCAACATACTCGTGCATTTGAAGAATCGTCCCTGCACAATCTCGCTTCATGCACCGCATTTGCAGTCATTGTCAAGAGTTAAGTTCGCCATTCTACTCTCTAGGGCGCAGTATGCAATTCCTAAGAACGAGTGTACCTTGTCAGCGAAGAAAAACGCATCCCCTTCCATCCGCCACATAAGGAGGCTGAGTACAGTGGAGCAGATTGTATATACAATCAGCGATGCCAAGAGCACATGCCATTGATGAGGGTGCTTCTTTGGAAAGAACTGCGCCAAAGCCGCCCAACAGCACCTGCTCATTGCCAGAATAGAGCAAGAAAACTGGCTATGCGCGTTTCAGGAATTAGCAATATAGCTCGTACTATGCCAATGATGTGAGAGTCAACACCCAACCTCAATACCTACACAGTTCGATGCGAAGAGAGAAAACACTGTAGGTAATTTTCCAAGGCTTGGAATGACACCATGCTCAAAACCTTCAACGAAGCATCTCTCATATTAATTGTTTCGACTCAATAATAATAATAATAATAATAATAATAATGACATGACGAAGTCTGCAGATAGGTTTGAGCAAAGTACGTCGCTTCTAACATTAACCGCGTATCAAGTCACATTGGTGAATGCTCGAGGATCCGGGATCATGACGTGGACACTGAGAAAAGAGTAGACACTCGTCGAGTCGAGCTTTTCCAACCTTACGTGAAAGTGCCGAGCAATATCTTGACATTGCTGACGGTGACCTTCTCTCGCATGCCTGATTCCAGAACAATCTGCGCAGTGGATCGCATTGTTGCGATCTGAGATGATCAATATTATGAGGAGATGTCTGGCTTCACTCTTTCTACATACATCGAGGTGAAGCAGGGACCAGCGGAAAGGGATGAGCCGTATGATAATTCAAGTCGTTGGTGGCGATTGTCACCGATGCAGCTGCGTCATCCAGCGCCCGTTTCACAGCAGAACAGTCTAAGAGTTCCACATTGTCGGTCGCCTTCACTGGATGAACAGCAGGCTGAGTAGTCGAACTTTCGTCAGCTTCGGCTGTTGGTTCCGATGTGGGGGTAGAGACGCGCCGCTTTCCTCTACTCATTGTAAGCTGCAAGCTCAGAGCTAGAAAACTATCCAGATCGGCGCAAACCTGTGTCCAAGCGAAGGTCGGGCTTCGGTACCATCAGCTGCACACCTTTACAATGCTCAGGAGCTGAGCTTGCTGACGCGCCAAAGGATAAGGACGAAGAGGTTAGCCGTGCCAAGGGCACTGCCAACGTAAGCGGGCAATGATGCCAGGCTGTCAAATCACATGTTGCACATGGACAGAGGGCCCAGGTCAATTGGCCAACTCGTCAAGCAATCGATCGATCTAAATTTATTTGGCGTTTGCAAAATTTGCTCCGGATCTTTCAAATTTTCCTAATTCAGTGGCACGATTTGGCCCTGGTGGAGTGTACGACGATTATGAGTCATATTGCGCCATCAGCACTTTATGAGCCAGATCTGGCTTTAAGTGATTGTAAATACATGATTACAATTGTACATACAAGAATCACAAATGCCAAGTGAACTTTGCAGAGACATCTTGGCCAAATGCATGCGCGTATTCCACAGAGGAGCTCGTTGATAACAATTAAGGAACGGTGTTGCTTAGTACGCACAAGACTTGATAGCAGATGAGTTCTAATCCACTTTTGCTGGTGTGGGAATATGAGTGAAGCAGATCAATTTCCTTCCACGCCCGTACATACGTATACGTACACAATAATCAATTTATATCGTTGTCTATGATATGATCTCAACCTTTTGACACCAGTACGTCAGTGAAAACTTAATGCATCGGTATCGGTACCCTGTTCCTTCCCTTTTCATTTGACAGTAACTGCCATTCTCGCGACCCTTGGTATGCTGACTTTTATTGCCTTGACGACATCAATGCACGAATCTGTGCTATATAATTCTCACTGGCCTTTTCTCATCCGTCAAGCAATGTCCGTACGTCAAGGAAGCCAAGAAACTGTCGAGAGCTGTCTGACGTCAGCAGACATGTGGGTCTTGCAACACCCGACAGGCTAAACTTACATAGCCATGAAGTGTGAATGGCTTATATTGCATTAATTCCATGGACCGAAATGCGGCTCGAACGACACTCACCTGGAGTAGGTAATTATTGCATCAGGGTTAGGCATAGCTGCGAACACAGGTTAATGTCAAAACAGATTCCTCTCAAGGTGATTGCGTTGCATGTCACTCACTGCAAAATGTATTGCTGTGCCACAACAGCCAGCCGCTCAGCAGTTGGTGGGGCGAACTTGCGAGCAAATAGAGGGCAGGCATGACCCATTGCCTCGTACTGCTCAACCAGGTTCGCACTCCCGTCTGGCAGCTCTTCGGCAGCAAACGGGTCGTGCAGCACTTGAGGCACACCCACCCAGGATGTGTTCCTGCCAGCTACCTTCGGTCTACTGTGCAACTGTCTGTGCGTCACTTCTAACGTTGGCTGTATTTGGCCCCAAGCAGGCATTCCGGAGTAAACCTGCAAATCATCGCCACATCTGCTGCATAAGATAGAGCCGTTTGCAGTCGGAATGCTGCCGTGCACTGTGAGCAGCCGGCGAGGCGCGTGTAGAGGCTGCTGAATGATGGAACCACCCAGGAGCTGCTGGGCAGGCTGCGGCAGTGCATGCCACAGGTCGGACAAAATCCCTGGGGAGGCTTCTGCTTCTGCTTCCGCTCTAGGGGGTGGCCCATCCGCCATGAGGTCCGTCGATGACTGTATGGCTGCTGTGAAGTTGCAGCCACGGCCACGAGGTTTGGCGGCATGCCAGGGAACCCTCAGGAAGTCGATCAAGTCCTGATCCACCTGAGGCACGCATCCAAGGCTACGTAATGGTGTTGCGGTTGCTGCGGCTTCATGTTACACGTCACAGAACACGCCTACCTAGTCCTGAGCATCGAGGATCGGTGTACATGCAAAGAGGGAGTCAAGAAATGAGAGAGGGGGGGGGGGGGGGGGGGGGGGAGGGCGGGGGGGGGGGGGGGCGTTCCAATGTGATCATGCAGCGTACCTCAGAAGCATTTGTCCAAGTCTTTGGATGTGCGGGTGGAGCTTTCCCGGGGACATGCTGCCACAGTGTGTACGTACCTCCCCCGACGCAGTCAGTCTCGTTGTCCATGCCTGTGATGCCATTAATCCATCGTCATCGCGACGTACCAGTGTTGCACACAAATTTTTATATCATGATATGACTAAGAGATTGTACCACAGGTTTTACCACGTTTGTATTTTATACTACTTCTAAATCATGCTGCTCCCAGGAGGAGGCCAGTGAAGCAGAAGGGTCCCACCGTGTGCTGCCAGAAGGGAAGGCACGTAGTGTTCGTCTGATATGCAGAACCGAGACCTAGGGTGGCCTGGGTCGACCCAGCAGCCGCGTATGAACAGTGGATTGATGTCGGTGTCTCCTGCGACAATTGCGGCGTGCTTTCTGCGGCAACAAAGAGGTACCGATGATCATGCAGTGCACCCCTTGATGTGTCTTTTGCTCGGGCTGCGGTCATTCTGTCCGATACAAGCCTCATAACGCCAGCGACATGCTTTAGCCATCACAGCAATCAATCGGTGTCGTCTACACAAGTCAGTCAACATCAGTCAGAGTTGTCGGTGGTCCCAGTTCACCTGTTGAGCACTACCCACTGAGACGACTTGCGCCATGTGGAGGGCATCAGCTTGTCGCTATGCATGTCCTTCTGGAGCCTGCATTGCGGAGCCCTTGGCCGAGCATCTTGAGAAGATCACCCTGGAGCATGACTGGTGGTGCCGTGCTATCCCTTTTTTTCCCTCAGACCGATGTGATTAGGTAACAGCGGTCGTTCGAAAGTTGCACTCGGAACGAAGATTGGAATGCAAGTGAAGGGACTCTGAAGGGACAAGCAGCACAGCTTTACCTTTCAAGATTCCTCCTCTTCGCGTCTCCCACCACGGGCCATGCACACGCATTGATGCGTGACCGACCCTCAGCCAGGCTCTCTAGGTAGACTGTCGCCGGGGGATACAGGAACACGCAGGACTCTGAGAGCAGCGCAAAACGGGCATTGGCTCTGTCACGAAGTGCGGCAATGAACAAGCGGCGCTCTCCCTCTACAATGCTATGTTGGCCCCAGGCAGCCTGCAGTCAGCACGATGCACAGAGCATCATGAGCGAATTGCAGGGGACCTATGGGTCAAATTGACTTCCTATTGATTCAGCTTACGATACAGAGAAGAGGTCTTGGTGCACGTGATTGGGAAGGGGAAATGTCCTTGTATCCTCAAAGCTCAGACATGATATGAGGCATGCAAAAGCCAGCAAGGAAGGAATAAATTTGTTGTACTGTATCCCATTGGTAACGAAACGAGAGCTTGATGTCGTGCCCAAGCTGAATGTCCAAGAATATCAGTATCTATGAAGAGGTATGAAAAGGCTATCATCGTAGGTGTTGCAAAAAAATATACTCAGTGTGGCTGCGCAACAATGGTTGCATCAACATACAACATAGTAACTTTGGCCAGGCAGCACAGCAAGATTGTATAGTACACCTGCACAGGATCCTCGACTTGCATACTGCCGAAGAAACTTCCGGCAGGTGATCTGAAGCCAGGTGCTGCATGGACGTAAACCGAAAACAGATGCTGTCCAGCTGGGACGTGCTTGAGAGGGTGATGAGTCAGTGATGCACCTGTACCCTTGACACATGAGGCAAAATTACGTCAAGACAGCAGTAATTGGAAGGTAGAGTCTGTGTTTAATGGTAGAGTGCACCTTCATGATCTCCATATATGCACACATTCACCGACACTACTTATAGAATGAACTTGATATGCTTACATCGTGAAGCATGGCGAGACTAAACCCTTTGCAAGCAATTGCACACCAAGTAATAATTTAGCTACCTGAGAACGTTGACATCCCTAGTAAGGGAAACCTGGCTGTTTGCATTACATGTGTTGGATATAAGCACACCCAGTGTGAATTTTCCAGCGGCTTCGAAAAATTGCTGCCATGAAGCCTCGTGAGGCATTGGGCCTCGGGTTAGGAATAACAATGCAACACGAGCCAGCGCCTGACTTGAGCCTGCCCTGCCATTCTGTAGCGTCTCCGACCTATTCTGAGCATCCTGTACGTGCAATGAATGTACGCGATTGGGGTCCCAGAGCGTAATTTGTTGTTGAAAGCCGTTTGTAGAGGCTGATAAACCTGTAGGCCATTGCTTGAGGCCCGAGTACTGACCTGGCTTCCTGATTTCTCAGCATCTGCCGCGAAGTGCTGCAAAGAGTCCGCTGTGGCAGAAATATTGCCAAATTCAGAATCATGCACTACTGTGCGGTTCCTCACTCGAATCCCAGGGAAAAAAATTGGTTGTAGCTTTTGCCGATCAGAGGACTGATTCTGCGTAGCATGGTAAGATGTTCCTTAGAAATTGCCTTTCAGGCTGTGCGCGAAGTAACTTCACGAGGTTACATATTTAATTCTGATTGGTGATATATACAATCGCAAAATCATAGTATGAGTTGCCGACAAATTCACCAGAGAATTGCGCAACTGCCACCCTCCAAAGAGTGTAAGAGCGATCAGTATGACAACAAATGCATGCGCCTTGGACGAGCGTCTGCGCATTCGGATTGTTTATGAATGACCTAAAGATTGCACACTGCAGAATGCACAGTACTGATCATTGGAACAACTTTCTATCGGACAGCATCGATCAGCATATGTGCACTCTATAAATTATTTTCAGTCACTCTACCTTGGTAGAACACAGTACAACTCAGAATGAGCTGTTATCTAGCTGTTCTCAGATGACTCAGCTGAGCTGAGATGGCAACAAAATCCGACTCGGCAATGTTCCAATATAAAACACCGCGATCCGTCCCGCGTCTATGTCGTTGATCTTGATTACAACAGTCATCAGTACAGTTTAGCGGGTAATCTCGATCCACTGTGTGCATTGTCGTGCTAGCCTCTTTTCCATTCTTCGTAAGCTTCGTATACGCTGAGCAGGAGCTGGGACCAATGGCTGCCTCAGGCAAAGGCGATGATTCATGGTCAAATAACTTGTCGACATCGCTTTGGTCAGCGCTTGCAGGCAATGCGCTTCCAAGGCCAATATTTGATCGTTGGCGCACATTTTGCATGTTAGTCACGCAATGGTGTTTGGAGCTTTGAATTCGAATACACTCAATGAGGATACAAAGTTATCCGTTGAGCAATACGACCACCTTGAGATGCCTTATGGCTTATTCACGCCCATCGATATTGACCCCACAAGAATTTTTAGTTTAGATTGACTGCCTTAGTCTTTAAGTGCGCCTTATCAATTGCAAAACTCCGAAATGTCAAGGTGCAGGTGGATCCAACGCTGCGTCACAGTCGCAACGAACTCAAGCAAAACCAATAGCTTCTCAGCCCTCTCAGCAACCGGTGTCGTCGCCTGACACGAAGCCTCTTGAGAGCTCTCCAAGCTCTACGCTCAAATCCATTAAAGTTCCACATGCATCCAAACGAGCGGCTTCACATCCTGAGCTGGCTTTCTCACCAACAGACATAGGTGCAACGGTCTTTCCAACCGAATGCCCGGGTCGCTGATAACTCCGTCCGCCCTCAGCGTTCGTTCGCTAGCAGCGCAGAAACGCTCGCTTTGTGAAATAGACACACATTCATGTTACGATCTCAGCGATGTGATAGCTTGGCTGCAGGTATTTGGGAGGTGGAGCGAGGCACTCCACGAAAGGCAGGGGACCGACCTCCTTCGGAAGGCTTTGCGTCATGGTGAGCTGGACACAGTCAAATCTTATGACATCCAGAAATGACAAATTTTTCAATTTGGGCGAAGCTCCTTTTCACTATGCAAGCTCGATCAGTGTCAGCTCATGGTTCATGGTCTAAATTGACAAACAAGCTGTTACGGTTTTGTGGATTTGCTGTGGTGCGACAGGGGCACCTGGTTTGGTGGTAGCCAGAAGTAGCGCTGCAGGAAGAACCCGCACCACATCCAGCCTCAGGAGTCCGACTCGAAACGAAGGAAACCATCACTGCCTCGGCTGGCATTCGAAAGCGTGGAGTATATCGTAGAAAACCAACACACCGTCCTGACGGTCACTTCCGGTCCCGTCCAACCCATCGGTTCCCTTCGCAGATCTCTACAAATTGATTGCAGACGCTTGGCTGAACGAAATTTACGGGTCACCTTGGGGGCCAGGAGTTCTACGAGTTGCTCTTTCCAGGTTTGTGTGTACATTACTGTTTTCTACTATCCCGGTCACCAGTCACTGGTCGCACAGTGTCGGTGCACTTCATCATGACTCATGACTTAAAGGTTCCGAACCTCTTGAGTCCAAATGTGTGATCATTCTTTTCTCCATCACGTGATCAAGCAGGCAACCTGCTTCGTACGCTACCTCTTGACATACAGGCTCGTCTCTCTGGCCCCTTTTTACGTGGTTTGTTTCTAGAATAGATTTATGTTGTGAGCGTGATGACAAAGCTGCACGGGTCTCCCAGTTGAACCCATGCATCTGCTGGATGAGTGAAAGATCTGTGTGTCCATTGCTTGCGAGGCTTGTATTTGACGCACACACTTGAACTCCAATCAGATTGGGAAGGGATCTTCCACCATTGTGCCTGTCTGATTCGAACTTGACAATATTGGGTGTCAATTGAAGGGACATATGTCACCATACCAGGCTATGATTCATGTCAAGGAATCTGAACCCAATTGATCTTCATCTCCTGGACGGTTTCACATTGGAAAGAAGCAACTGTAACGTAGTGTAAACATTGCAAAAATTGGAAACAGGTGTTCATCGGCAGTTAGATTTCAAAGTTTAAAATGGAAGAATGCTGTGACAAAAATCGATGGTGTTAATTTCCTTCGGATATATCCCATTCATTATAAAATTGTCCACTGTTCACGCGTCTACCTGGTCGCCAGGCCTTTAGTCGTCTCTAGAGGAATACATAGAGATTGGCCATAGCTAATGCAAGGTCAATGCTAACAGCTGCACGTGTCTTGATGCAATTGCTTTGTGTACCTCGTGAGAGTCTCTTTTCCGCAACAATTAATGATCATATCGTTTACGTGGATGCATTTTACGAACTAGGACTCATTTCGATTGCGATCTGCTCCGATTTATCTTCTGAACGTACTTGACGACGTGCGATAAAGCACAATGGTTGCACGAAGTGCTTTCCGATGGACAACCCTTCTAGTAGGAGCTAAAGTCTGCACCGCTGACTGGCTCTATCGTTCACTGGTCATTCCTGACTCATCATTATCAGAGTAAACTTTTCAAGCGTTGTCTGAGTCATGTGGAACACAGCAAAATGTAATTACTGAGATTATTCTACAAGATGATGGCGCCCTTTCTGTGTTTCCAACCTTCTGAAGGTCTCAAAAGGTCATTCACTCAACAGCATAGCCTCTACTGTATATTCCCATCTTTGAACGAGTACAATGTCTCAGTGGGACAAAATTTACCACGGTACAGACCACACACTCGTCAAATTATTCCCCTATACTTTTTGATGGGCATAGGAACCGAAGTGAATGTACGTGCATGGACATACTTTTGATGTAAATGTCCTCTTTATAATGCAAACCCTACTCATATTATCAATTGCATTCTCTACAGGACATAGCACATCTGTGTCTTTGTTTGGTCGTACAAAATGCAACCCGCTCGTATAAGCGAAATGCGTAGTATGTCTGTGCTGGAGTCTTCTCGCTTCCATACTTTGCACGATTGTGTGATGACTCCACATGTCATTCTTCACGTGTTTACAAATGACACTGGACACTAGGAATCAATTTCTCTTCGCTCGCATGTGAATCAGCGCCAACAAGATTGACACGTCTATGATTTTGCAGCGGACAAGGTAATCGCATAATCTTGGACCCTTAACCCTTGACGTTGATATTTAACGTCATAGCTACCTTACACATGTCTGAAGCCTTTGCGAGCTGGACGCAACGCAAAAATGCTGAAGTGTTTTCCAGAGAGGTCAGATCACTGTGGCGGCGCAGGTGGCGGGGGCCTCCTGCGAGGCTTCCCAGTGAGAGACGAAGCACTGGCTGTGACGCCACCGCCGGACGAGGAGGGACGGCGCTGCTGCTGCTGCTGCTGAGGTGGCTGTTGCTGCTGCTGCTGCTGCTGGAGGTACGCCTGCTGCTGCTGAGGCGACAGCTGCCGTGGTTGCTGCGGTTGCACCGGCATTCGTTGCTGCTGTGGGGGCATGCGCCGCTGTTGGACAGGTGCCCCACTCTGCTGGTAGTCCCCTTCGCCGTTGCTCTGTATCTGCCGCGCACTTGAGAAGTGAGAGTTGCCTGCACCCATCAGAGCGGAAAGGTTGAGGCTCTGTCTGCATGCACAGCACAAGGGTTACGATGTTGTCGCGGCCCATTCAATCAAGGTTCTTGAGTCATTCTTGAGTCGACCTCCACATCTCAGATGGCGTGGTAGCTAGCAAGCTACATGAGACGTCACTAGATGTGTAAACCTGGGGAAGTCGGAACACAGCCAAACAATTGCCAAGCATAAGGCGCTCCTGAGCATGGAGTGCGCAGTATGTGCATGTGCATGTTTCTGTGCATCTCAAACGAGGCAAAGATCTAGAATGGCTCTGCTGGGCTAGCGCACGCTGCATAGACCGTGGAGTGTACTGTCCGTACGGCGACGAAGGCGCGGCTTCGCTGCGGCTGCCCGGGATGAGATCCCACAGTCCGGCCTGCTCTATCGACTGCACAAATGCCAAGGCTGCACAGTTAAGGCGGCTTATCGACTGAAAGGGGCCGTGACAACCACTGCCTGATACATTTAGTAATAAGAATGCAATTTAGAGAAGTAAAAATCCGTGATGATGGGTGAGCCTGTATTGCTTGACAACAAGGAAGCCCCTACTTCGCAGCCTCTGCTGCATCCAGTCCCTTGAGTGGATGATAACAGAGTCCAAACCTTGGCAGCATGGCTTCGTATTCATTTCACAGCAGCCGGGAGCTGCATGAGCAATACCACTTGATTGTACAATGAGTCTACAAGACATTCAGCTGATCTCCAGCATCATCATCAAGGGGCGGATGCGCAGAGAGCACCACGCATGGAAGGAGAGGAGGGTATAAGAGGGAGGGGAAGCGCTGCTCACAGCACGGGGGATGTCCTCCC
Organism: Prasiola linearis; assembly: GCA_032356305.1. Classification (NCBI taxonomy): domain Eukaryota; kingdom Viridiplantae; phylum Chlorophyta; class Trebouxiophyceae; order Prasiolales; family Prasiolaceae; genus Prasiola; species Prasiola linearis. The sequence goes on along the minus strand of JAULKR010232191.1, from coordinate 3,873 downwards.
TGTCAGGCCGCTCCTCCTCAGGTGTCCGTGCGCGCCTCTCCTCCATTCGCCTCAGCTCCACGACGCTCGCTGTGATGTCCTGTGAAGTCTCTGGAGCTCAAGTTCACCACAAGCCGACACGATTTTGACGAGGTCAGCATGAATCACAGCGGCCGGGTGCCAATACGGTGTTAACTCAATTTGAAAGGGCTTTTGTTGTTGCTTGCTTATTATTCTTTGTATCGAACCTCATTTTGAATAAGCAAATATATTCAATATTGTTATCAGACACAGCCGGATTGTTCTGTCTCAGGCATCCTTGAAAGACAGCTTCACGTGTAAGGTATTCATGTTGTCTATGCACATCTGTGCCCAGGTGTTCTGGCAGTGTGTCATTGCATGGACCTGATGGCTCAATGCTTGTCATCAGCTTGCCATGACGCGCTGACCAGAAACGTCGCAGAATTGCAGCAGGTGTTCCCCAGCCCATTTGGTCAACAGCAAACGGTCTTGCATCGCACAGCACAAGAAACACTGTACCAACGAGGCACAGCAACTAGTCCGCAAACGACACCGATTCGTGCACTGACCCCTTCCTCCCTCCCTTCACGTACTAGAAGCCATGGGTCCCTAACCCATTGGGCAGGAGCCCACAGGCTCACATGTGGTTGGCGGCAGGTGTAGGCGTGTGGGAAGGGGCTGGTGGAAAACAGTAGACCTTTACAGACATGTTTGCCGCGGCGCGCATTTGGACGACCTCAGGGTCTTCGTCCAGCAGGCCGTCCAGCTCCATCGGCTTGAGGCCGGTGACATACGCGTACAGTTTCTCCAGCAGGTGCTCCTGACTCATCTTTACCTGTGGGGTGGGCCCCCATGCCGGCCTCAAAGGGATCGGACTGTCCCAGCTCCGTCTGTGTGGAGCGGCGAAGGAGGCCGCGCACTCCCAGCATTCCCTGATGACCGAAAGAGCTGGAAACCGAAGGGGACTTACCTTCGAGGTGACAGCAAGGTAAGAGGCATATCATTAACCACTAGGTAATTGGATTGGGAGAGCTCGCAGGCTCGCATGTAGCAGGTTCCAGATATGGTCACGTGACGAACCGGACAAGATGTGTACAAGAATGTCTTGGGATTATCTGCTGTGGAGCTGACAACTTCCTATCTTAACTTTGCACATTGGTGTATACCATCCTCTTTTTCACACACACACACACACACACACACACATGCACGCACACACACACACACACACACACACACACACAAGCACACAGCAGTCAATTATTCTAGCTTGTTTAGCTCATCTTCACGTTTGGGCATATGTTGCCAAGGCAGGAAAAAAAGGAGAAATGGATTGAGGGAGTGAGGAAGAAAGGTTTAGGATTGTGTAGGAAGAGAGGGGGAGGGAGGAAAATACAGCAGGAAACATTACGATTCGTCGACATTCACCAATGTCAGACGTTCAATGATCCAGTACATCAAGGATCCGCGCCTGTTCGGCACAGTATTGTTCAAACAGCAGCTGTGCAGCAGGGCGAGGCGCCAGTAACGCCAGGAACTCAGGAAGTGGGCGCGCACGCAGCGCAGCAAAGAGCGCTATGTGCATCAGGTCGGGATTCCCTGCTGCCAGAGCTGCATCCAATGCCCGCTCGCCCTCACCCAGCTCAAGCAGCAGCGGTACCTGAGGGTCACGGCGTCAGACAGTGACCAAGGAGCCAGCTGGCACAGATGCTGCAAATATAGCTGCAAATGATGTGGTGATGACGTGTGACGTGTGTGAGCATCACTTGGACAGGAATGACTTCCTGACGAAAGCTTATGTCATGAATGACGATTAGTAGCACCTATGGTGAACCGTGTGTCTCACGTATGCTTGCAGAGTGCTCTCTTCGCACCACTAGGCATGATGGAAATACACCCGTACCAGACCCGACCCCTTTCTTCGAAGGCACGATGATCAGAAGTCCTTTTGTGCTGTAAGCTTGGCTTCAATCGTGAAAGGTGGTAGTGAAGCTGCTTTCCACGACTGCAAAGCCGTAGCAATAACTTCCCTTCCCTTCCTTTCCTCAACTTTCCTTTCCTTCAAACCTCTTTCTTTTCCTTGGGATGCCAGCTGTCGCAGCGGGAGGGCTCGTGGCTCACGGGGCCCACGTGGCACCACCCTCACTCAGTACAATACCTGTTCTTTGTTGTCCGGGTGCCCCCAGGCTTGATTGCCTCATGCCATCGAGCCACGTATGAATTACGTCATCCTTACACATTCACCTCACATCAAGGTGTCAGATACTGTACCTACGGGGGGATGACTCAAATGCAGGCCCAGGAAGTGTGATGTCCTCACAGCACGCACTACTTCAACGTGAAGTGCGTCAGAGGCAGCCGACGACTCCGTGTCAAGGGTAAAGATCCAGCACCTGTTGGGAGGCCCGTGTCTCGTGCTCCAGCAGGAGCGTCGCCAGCCGGGGGCGCCCCACCGACTGCGCATGCTCTGCAATCTTGGCATATCTGCGCACATTCGACAGAGGTAGTCAGAGTCGAGTCGTTTGTCATGCTGGCGATGGGCTGACGCACATGCGGACAGCAAGTGGCGTCAGACAGTAGGTGGTGTCAGACAGGAAGACAGCACTTGCCCAAAGGAGCCAGCCTGCAGTCGACAGTCACACTCTATCCATGCATCCTGTCTCATTCTGTTGGAGGGAGTCGCACCCGTACCATTTCTACTCAGATGATATTGGCTACATCCAAGTTCTGCACCGGTGTATTGGATTATTGCTGTTGTATCTAAAGTAGCCTGTGAACCCCTGCCACATCTAAAACGTATCCTACCGAATAAATTCCCACAATAAAACAGCTAATTCTGCTGTTTCCTGTTGAAATATTTTTCAGAGAATTTCTAACATCTTCTCACAGGGGCATAGCCTGATGACGTGCATAGATGCACTGCGAAGATCTCAGCCACAAGCCGATACAAAGCTGGATCAGTGCTTATGTTGCTGTCAGAGCTCTGTAAGTTGCTAGATGAGCCGTTGACTAAGCCATAGTCAGCTTTGACACCAACGTGGTACACCACGTCATGAATATGAGACTACGTTTGAGAGAGGACTCGGTCGTGATTTTAAAAAATAAAATAAATCATGTATCATGTCTTAGAGCTAAGAGACCCGGCTATTAAAGCAGCAAAGCAGGATCCAGACGATGCAGTACAGCTGAGCTGCCGTGGCACCTGACGAAGGGCGGTGTCTGGATCTGAATGTGCAAATCATGACCATGACACTTCGATAGACAGCTGCTCCCAATGATGACTGACTGGAGTGGCGAACGAGTGACGAACGATGGAGATGCTTGCTGTGCACTCGCGCCAAAAGTTGCGCCAAAGGTCGCACAGGGAGTGAGGTGTGTTGACAAGAAGACGCGTGTGTTGTTGCAGCACCTGACGACACTGCCGGCATCCCTGAGCTTCAAAAGGAGCTCATCCCGAAGGTCCTCATCCGTTTGGGGGCCCGCCACCGATATCTTCGCGCATGCCCAGTCAGCCAGGACCTGCATAGTGGGCATCGAGTTGCTTGAGGTGCTTGCGATAGCGTTTGCCATGACAGACGGCCGGAAGGCTAAGGAGGCGGCGAGGGTAACCTGATGCTGCCACACAGAGCAGACCTCTGCAATGAATTGACGCGGCGCAATGTCACACTTCCCTCCTCATTGCTCCTCGCAGGGTTGCGCGCACACACTTATGCACGCACGCATGCACGCACACAAACAGACACCCTTCCCCCACACCACACACTAACTTTCTCTCTATCACACACACACACACACTCACTCACACACACTCACACACACACACACACACACACACACACACACACACACACACACACACACACACACACACAC